>CAKNYM010052291.1:167901-199277 GCA_932195095.1 Andricus curvator
TTCCCAACTAATAACTATAAATTAAAAAAACAGAATAGTTAAGTATTCAGCTAGAAAAATTAATTTTCAAAAAAAAAAGAAAGAATTTTCAACAAAATCAATAAATTTTCAACCATTTTTCGACGAGATGAATAATATTCTATCGAAAAAGACGAATTTTCAACAAAATACGTGAATTGTCAACCATATATAGTTAAATTTTCAACTGAAAAAGATACATTTCTTAACTAAAAATAGATTCGTTTAATTTTCAGTTAAAAAACAAAAATAATTTTTAACAGAAAAGGAGTTTAACCAAAATAGTTGAACTTTTCAGACAAAAAAATGAATTTTCAGCCAAAAAGATGAATTTTCGAACAAGAAGAATAATTTTCTACCAAAAAGATGAATTTTCAACTGAGAAAATTTTTTTTTTAACTAAAAATTTAGTATATACTTAAGTTTTCAGTTAAATTAATTAATTTTTAACAAAAAAAAAAAAAAAAATTTTTAACAAAATGGTTAAATTTTCAACGAGATAAATGAATGTTTAACCAAAATAGATGATTTTTCAAAGAAGAATAATAATTTTATACCAAAAAAAGATGAATTTTCAACCACTTAGTTGAATTTTCAACCAAAGAAAAGTTAAATTTTCATTCAATTAATTTTCAACCAAAGGAAAATCGAAAATAAATATTATTATTAATATGATTAATTATTAATTATCATTATTAATATTTTCAACAAAATATTCAAATTTTCAACCAAATAAAATAAATTGTTTAACGGAATAGTTCAATTTTCAACCAAACAAAGAAATTTTCCACCAAAAAGATTACATTTCTATAAAAAAAATTTTCGACAAAAAATCGAATGGTTAAATTTTTAGATGAAAAAATCAATTTTCAATAAAAAAACTAATTTTCAACTAAAGAAATGAAAAAATTTCCTTTAAAAATATTGATTTTCTACCAAAAAAAGAGTAGTTTTGAACAAAATACATGAATTTTCAACCAAATATTTTAATTTTTAATTTAATTTTCGACCTAATACTTGAATTTTTAACCAAAAAGGTTAGAGAAATTCTAGAGAAATCAGTTAGAGAAATAAGCTTTTGAACAGATAAAATAAATTTTTAACGAAGTAGTTCAATTTTCAACCGAACAAATAAATTTTCTACCAAAAAGATGGAATGACTATCAATAGAAATTTTTCGACGAAAAATGGAATGGTTCAATTTTTAGTTACAAAAATTAATTTTTAACCAAAGAATTGAAATTTCAATTAAAAAGATTAATTCCATTAAAAATTAAAATATTTGGTTAAAAATTAATTTTTTTTTTAATTTAAAATTTGTAACTAAAAATTTAACCATTCCACTTTTTTGCTGAATTTTTTTTTTACACAGCCATTTAACCTTTCTGGTCATTTTAGTTAAAAGTTCTTTTCTTTGGTTAAAAAGTTAACAAATTTTGTTGAAAATTTGTTTTTTTTTCTTGTTGAAAATAAATTTTGTTACTAAGAATGTTGCTATTCCAATTTTGCTAGAGAATTGATATTTTTTACTTAAAAATTCACTCATTTCGTTGAAAACTCGAAAACTCAGCATTTTGGATGAGATTTTTTTTCTTTATTGATTGAAAAATCTTTCTCGATAGAAAATTTAATTCTTTTTTGAAAGTTCGTATTTTGTGGTTCAATTAACCAGTTTTTCATTAAAAATTAAAATATTTTTTGGTGGAAATATCAACTATCACACTTTTTATTGAGAATTAATTTTTTTCATCAAAGCTTCATTAGTTTGGTTGAAAATTTAACTATTTTGTTGAAGAACCATTTTTCATTGGTGAAAAATTAATTATTTTAACTAAAAATGTAATAATAAAATTTTGCATTAATAAATCTCAACTTTTTCTCAGTTCTATTATGCATACAAATGTGAAATTCTTTGTCACTGCCCTTCAGCTGAAAGTCAACTCTTAATTATGTGTGTGAATTTGGCAACATTCATTCCTTCGAGTTTTTCAAATTATTGTATTACTTGATCGTTTGGAGACATCAGAATCCCACCCAAGTACCAAGGATTATAAAAAATATATCACGCCTCCTCAGAACCAAGTTTCAATTAAATGAGCAGGCTAAAGTTTATACCTCAGAAATTATGTTTTGGGGATGCCTCCTGAGTAGTTTTACAGAATATGAAAAAAATCGTTAGGCCCCCTTTTAAAATAACTCGATATTTGTTGTTTTTCGATAAATTTATGTGAATTTTTTCGAAAGGAACAAGTAATAAGTAAAATTATCTGTACTAAAAACCTCCAATTTTGCGCCCAAAATAAGTTCCTGTGTGATTAATATTGATTGACTTTCCGATCCCTTTTAGATTTTGAAAAATATGTGGAAGACATTAGTTTTTTCAAGATTCCACAATTCTGGTCCATTTGTCGTAAAAATTCTAAAACCCAAAATAAAAGTCCAATGATTTCCGAAGAATTAAAAAAAAAGAATGTTCTAGCATGAATAGTTCAAAAGTTATGACCTCTTAAAGTGATTTTTCAGTGATAAAAACTTTAAATCTTTTTCTTTTTGTATAGTATATCATCCCCTGCACATCCCACATGAAATTTGCGTGGAAATAAATTAGAGAAGATTAAATTATCTTTAAAACTAAAAAAAAAATTGATTCTAGCTTTTATAGAACAGAAGTTATAGTCTCTTATAGCAGGCTGCTATTTGTGGAATTCTTTTTACAAGTTAAATAATTGAATTATTGTAACTGTTTTGTTTCAGTGTAACAACCTAATAAATTTCTCATTCACTAATGCCATGCAAAAACTGATTTATTGTATTAATACATTAGAAATATATAAAGAAACAATAAAGGATCCATACATTTTCTCTAAATGATGATTTTTAAACCTTGACTTCTGATGATTTTCTGTTCCAAGCACAAGCGTTAAAGAAAATAAATGAAAAGTAATGATGCAATACATACAAAATAAGGTTTAAATAAAAAAGGCGATCTATAATGAAGTCCCACAAAAAGCAGCCTGCTATAAGAGACTATAACTTCTGTTCTATAAAAGCTATAATCAATTATATTTTTTAGTTTTCAAGATAATTTTATCTTCTTTAATATATTTCCATACAACTTTATTGTAGGGCATACAGGGGATGAGGTATCGTGCAAAAAGAAAAAGCTTTAAAGTTTCTTTCACGGAAAAATCACTTTAAGAGGTAATAACTTCTGAACTATTCATGCCAGAACATTCTTTTTTTTTTAATTCTTCGGAAATTTTTGGACTTTCTTTTTGGTTTTTAGAATTTTTACGACAAATGGACCAGAATTGTGGAATCTTGAGAAAACTGATGTCTTCCACATATTCTTCAAAATCTAAAAGGGATCGGAAAGTCAATCAATATTAATCACACAGGAACTTATTTTGGGCGCAAAATTGAAGGTTTTTAGTATAGAAAACGTTACTTATAACTTGTTCCTTTCGAAAAAATTCACATAAATTGATAAAAAAACAACAAATATCGAGTTATTTTAAAAAAGGGCCCAACGATTTTTTTCATATTCTGTAAAAATACTCAGGAGGCATCCCCAAAACATAATTTTTGAGGTACAAACTTTAGCCTGCTCATTTAAGTGAAACTTGGTTCTGAGGAGGCGTGATATACTTTCGTAGAAAATGAAGGAAATTTCTTCTTACTTTCAGGCTTTATTGCACATGTAGACGGTCATGACTTGTTCTGTACATCCCGGCATTACCAAGTAATAATTTTATTCTAAGTGATCATTATGCGCTGCTAAATTAAAGAAAATTGAAAATTAGGTAAATAATATTTCAGTTAATTTTCTTATTACCAATTATTTAGTCTAATAGCGCAAAGCAAATCATTGTTTTGACAGTTGTTCAGGTGGATGGCAGGTTGGTTCAGCACTTTAGAACTCTCCAAATGAGCCAAAATTCAGTCTCAAAATGATGAATTTTCCCTAGACGTACAACTACGTTCATGGGAGTAAATGTGAGACTGAAAATTCTCATTTTGAGGCCAATGGAATTTGAGCTGCAACAAATTTAACACCAGCGTTTTTCTGTGTAGTAGCATCACACTACTAAAGTTAGAAGAGTAGAAAAAGTTCTCACAACACTGATTGAAAACAAGAAAATAACTAATAGATTTGTACGTAAGGTTTATAGAAATTGTGAAGTTGTTGGGAATCCTTTGATGAATGTAGTGTCTCTAAAATATCAATATGGGCTGTTATATCAGAATATTATGTATCGGGAGCGGACTAGATAGGGTATGAACTTGGCTACAAATCGTCTACGGAAAGATAACCGCTGCGAGCATAAATATTTGAACAACAAAACCAACTTCACACTGTCTAGATATACCCACTGTAAACAGTGTAAGATTAGATTCGTTCTCTAAATTCAAAAATTTCTGTTCGCAGTGGTTTTCCTTTCGCAGATGATTCGTAGCCAAGTTTATACCTTATCTATACCGCTCCCTAATTATGTACTTAAAAGAAAGGGGAGTGTAGGATAAATTCTCAGATTGGTCATACTTCTCCAACTATTAAGGCATCGAGGAAAATAAGAGAAATATAGAAAAATCTATTTAGCAAACGGGTACAGTAGAAAATCTCGATTGGCTATAGGAATATTCTCCAGATAGGATTGGCACGAGCAGCATTTCTTAATGCAGTAGAAGAGTGTTTAGTTGCTATTTTGTGTTCATTGATTAGGTTGTTTTTCTTTTTCTTGTTCCTCTTCTGCATGGGTCGTTGGTTTTCTTCGTAAAGTATCTATCTAAAAGTAAAGAACTACATATTCTTAGTAAAAGAAATATTGTATAGAACGTATAAATTGGATAGGTACGAGCACATCATTTTTGCTGGAGGAAAGCAATGGTGATATGTCTACGTAAACTGCGCTCGTGGAGAACTGAAGTCGTATTTCGTTGGTCCTTCGGACCATTTCAAATTCCGGTTCTTGTTGGAGAAATATTGGTAAACAACTTTTTTTTGGAGGTGTGTCAATGATTTTAGATTTTCCGTCATTACCATCCAAACTTTACAATATTGCACTTTTGTAACTGTTTATAACCATCCACTAATTCTTATAATGTATGTTTGCTTTCAAGTTTTTGTAATTTATAATATTGATGAAAATAAAAAAAAGATTGCATTTGGTATGAAGGTTCAGTGATGTTGAAAAACTTACCTATCGCAAAATGAATGATTATAAATTGATTTATAAACTATTTTATCTGTGTAATGTGATATAGAATTGATTATTATGCACTTACACTTTTATTGCAAAAATGAGATTCATTAACTTTCCAACTAACTTTCGTATTTCACAATCAAAAAGAAAAAAAGATATCACACTTACTCTGAGTCTGATTATTAATTACCCTGTCATAATTCATAATTAAAAATAATAAAAATGCAGAATTTTCGAACAAAAAATAGATTATATTCTCAGTTTAATTTGAAATAATTGTTCAAAGGAATAACTCATGACAGCCTCCTTTTTGCTAAAAATAATAAGAGATTTAATCTTTACGTTGCAATAAGAAATTTTATTAATTAATTTTTTCTGGAAAAAGATCTTCTACTTTTGCTCCGCTGGAAGTCAAATCACAGAACTCCTGATTTCCAGTCAGGTGCTTTTCCATTAATAAGGAACCGAAAATACTGCGTAACGAATTTTTAAGAGCTTTCCCGGCTAGCCAGTTTCACTTACTCGAACATAAAATGCGGAAAGGATTAACTGCGAGTTTAAACAGTAAAAAGTGCTAATTACAATGTGGGAAAATTCATAAAATTCATGCCTGTCTCAATGACATTTGGGACAGCTTATGCAAAGATGAGTATTTTTATCACAAAACTTTTATAAGATTTTCAAGAATTTTCAAAAAAAAAAAAAAAAAGGAAAGAAATATTGGTGGTGTGTCCAAAGGCGGCCCGGAGAAGGCTAGATGAAACTTTGAAGTATGTACACATTTTCTCATCTATTACTACACTTCTGAAGGCTGGTGTCCTCCTCAGTATGTGAATCAAACCAACCATGACTTTCTTCGGTTCTAGTTCTATCCCTATACTTTCCCTCCATTATTTTTAGTCGCAAAATGCATTTCTCGCATCGAGTTGGTAGTTGGGCGTATACTTTAAACAATAAACAATACAAACAATGCAGTAGCCTCGGAATGGATTGAACTTGTGGTTGACGAAAAATATGTTCTGTTAATGACAAAGGTCAAATTTGAGGCAATGAATGGAGACTGGGTGTTTGGAATGCTGAAGGGGTGAATGATTCTGAGGAAAGACACTTACGAGAAACAATGCCACACAAAATGCCCAAGTATCAAATTGAGATAGAAAATCGCATCAAAACGTTGCACCATGGGTAGTTTTCATTTGTTACATAATGTGGTTGTCAACTGTTTGCAACGTTTTGCTACCCTGGGTATCAACGTCTAGCTTCTCATCATGCAACGATAAGAAGCTAGATATCTTATGTGTTCCTGAAACAAAGAAAAAGGGATGCGACAGTAGAATAATAGAAAATGGGGAGTTAAAGCACGGTCTCGAACTATGGTCAGGAGTGATAGCGAATCACATGGTTGCCAATGAGTCGGTCTGATTATGAATGAGAGAGCAAAACAGCATGTCAGAGGGTCTAAATTTGTATCTTCCAGATTGATGTGGGTGAGCATGAAAGTAGGAATCAGAAGACTATTCATCTGGCTTGTTACGCCGCAGTTGATGGTTGAAGAAGTGAGATAAAAGACGCATTATGGGACACTTTAAATGATACTGAAGGAACTTGTGATCATTAGGAAAAAATCATATTACTAAGAGATATGAATGGATGTGTTGGAGTCCAACGCGAGGGTACGGAAAGGGAACTAGGTAATTTTGGAGATCCAAAAACAAATAGTAACAGAAACAGATTGGTTAGCTTCTGCTTAGAAAAGAGTTTGTTTATCACAAATAGTGGATTCAGTCAGAAAATTATCCAATTTTACACCTGGTGCAGAGGCGATAGCCACAGTATGATTGACGTTGTTATTGCAGATGAGAGAGCCAGTAAGAAATACAAGGGTAATAAGAGGTTGTGAATGTGAAACGGATCATTACCTCTTAGTTTTAAAAATCGACCTCAGTCAAATATAGAGAAGAAAGAGAACTAGAAAGACGGAACAGACGCGAATCAAGATAGAGAATGTACAGAAACCAGAAAAACAAATAGGGCTTACAGATAATATAAATGAAGGCCTAGATAGAACAACTTGGGAGACGTTAAATCACAGTAAAGATATAGAGGGCGCATTTACAATGTTCCAGGAAATTACAGTTAAAAGTTCAACCGAAGTATGTGGTACTGCGGTTGTAGGAAGAATTACTGGTGATGCCTGATGTATTGATGAAACCCGAAAAAAGAAGCAAGCGTATCTAAGAAAGTTGAACATCATTGCCTTAGCAATGATGAGTGAATTAAACAGAAAAGTAAAAATACTAGTTAAAGAAAGCAAAGACAAAATCAAAGCAGAAAAATAGAAGAAAATGAAAGAAACTTTAGAATGAAATTAGAACTTATCTTATTGGCAAGTGCGTCAGGACAACAAAAAAGGAAGTATTAGTACAGAGTCAGTCGGAATTAGGAATAGCAAGGGTGAAATACTGTATGATGCGAACGAAGTGAAAAACGGTCATAGGGACCATTATATAAAATTAATGAGAAGATAAAGCTATGAAGCAGCACAACTGCGGCATAGTAGACGATAGCCGGAAACCCCGGTTGAAAGAATTGGTGTCTCTGAGGTTAGGGATATCATTAAGAACTTTAAGAATGGCAAGGCTCGTATAGATGGCATTTACGCTGAAATGCTCATATACGGTGGCGAATACATACCTCACAGTGCGAGTTAATAAATTTATGTATCGATATGGGGAAGTTACGGATGGCTGGAAAAAGGCGACCACAGTCCCAACATACAAATGAAAGGGAGATAAAAGCAACCCGCAATAATAACAGGGGTATCAGATTGTAAAGTATCGTAAACAAAATATATCCAAAAATTCTTATTAATAGGGTAATTAAAATAACAGAAGAAAAGATGTGGCAAGTTCAATGTGGATTTATGCCAGAAAGATCATGTGCGGATCAGATATTTAGGTTGAGAGAAATGATAGAAAACAATTTGAGGGTAAATGAAAAAGTTTTCTGAGCATTTGTTGATCTGGAAAAAGAGTTTGACAAGGTGGATAGAAGTAACCTTCAAGAAGTCCTGAAAGAGGACGGAGTCAATGGATGGCTTCTAAAAGCAATACAAAATAATATAGGCAGGTAGCAAAGCAAGTGTGGAGTAAATGGGCAACTGAGTGACTGTTTCGATATTACGCAAGGTGTTAGACAAGAATGCGTTGTGTCCTCTTGGCTGTTCGTTATGAAGTGTCTAAGAATGACCCTCCTCGACGAAGAAGGTGTGGATCTCGGAACAGTGGAGGTGCGTGAGTTAGCGATTGCAGATTATAAAGTTGTTACCGCAGAGTCATTCGAAGGCTTGCAAAGAATGTTGAGCAGACTAAATACTAGCATGAAAAACATGGGCCTTAAAATTAACGTGAATAAAACAAAAATTATGGTGTTTGAAGGAAAGGGTGAGAACACAATATGCAATATTTTCTTAGACGATGATAACGCTGATGTCTTTATAGTTGAAAATATTCAATTTTTAATCCTTTAAGCAATTCACAATAGCCTTGCATTTAGTAAGATTTGTCAAGGAATAAAATAAAATTTTTACATATAAAAGACTGCCATCCAAAAACTATTGCCATTGTTATGAATAATTTTTTCAAAACAATTTACTTGAAATACGGTCACTTGTTTCACTGCTATTGGTTGTATTGCTATGAAAGCTTATTCCATGGTTGATGCGATAAAAGAAGTTCCCTTTTTTTGGCTTTTATTTGATTTTAATTTTATTTGTAATTTCATCATTTTCAGAATGAAAGGGGGAAAAAAAATTAGATTTGATTCTTGCAAACCTATAAGTAGATCATAATGAAGGTGAATAAAAAAAGATTTTAATTTCAAATCAAAAACAGCGAGATTGAACAAAAAATACTAATTTTCAACTAAAGTATGTTTGCATATATATTGCATTACATACTAAAATTTTATTATTTTTTTTTTGCCCTTCTCGAATTTTAGAAAATGAAATTTCGACTCGGGATCATAGTACAGGAAGAGAATTTCGAGGACTTATAAATTTCAAAACGAAATATTACATTTTCAGATTTCACAGTAATCTTTACTTGTAAGAAAAATTATCTTCACGTGGCAAGATACGTTTCTTTTTTAAATTATTTTGAAACTACTTGTATTAAAAAAGGATATTTATGAAGCTTGTGGATATCCATGATGATTTGGATGATTTTCGAAATCAAAAGGCAACTTTTAAATTCTTAATCATCCAAATTGAAGAAATTTCAAATATAAGTCATCAAAATTACAGAAATTTTTAACTGTGATGCTTAAAACTGCCATAATTTTTAACTGTGAATTTTAAAAATTAAAAATTCTTCAACATTAAAGATTAAAAATTTAAATGATGCAATTTTTAAGAGTTCACGATTAGGAAGTCTTGAATGTTGGAAATATGAAACTGCAAATTATTCAATTTTCGAGATTGATATTTTGAAGATATTTAATTTTGTACGTTTTTTTGGAAAAGTTCAATTTTGAAGATTAGCCAATGAAAGTTCTTCAATTTTCACGATTTTCAATTAAAAATTCTTCAGATTTGAAGATTTACAATTAAAGACTCTTTAATTTTAAACATATAGTATTTTCTTGAAAATTAGTCTTTTTCGCTCGAAAATTATTCTTCATGCTTGAAACTTGATGCAGTTTGTTGAAATTTCGAATATTTGGTTGAAAGTTCAACAATTTTGTTGAAAATTAATTCTTTTGGTTTAAAAATCGCGTGAGTCTAGTTTAGGCGGAGTAATCCATTATAATTTTATGTAATATAGAGTAATCCTATTCAGAACGGAGTAATTTTAGGTAATCCGGAGTAATTCTGTATATATAGACCAATATACCTCGGGCCGACCACATTTTTAGGGGTTGTTTCCCCCTAGGATTTAAACCTTAAAAAAATATGTAACGAAAAATTGAATAAAAAATTAAATTTCCGAAGTTTGGCTTCGAGATGTCTACATATATTAATTTTGTTTTGTACGTCTTTCGAAAGCTGCAATGGAGCCTTCCTTTCATTCATCCTAAACCGAAAATATTTATTATAATTATAAATAAATATGTGCAATAGTTTAGGTATAGAAATTATAGACGCAGAATATAGTTCTTGTAAAAAATAATTTTTAAATGTAAAAAATGCTTCTATCTCGATAATTATATGTGTTTTCTGAAGATTAATGATAACGATACTGAAGTAGTTCACCTCGTATTGCAGATAACGGCAAAACCCTTAATAATAATCCACGTCCATTTATGAAACGCTTTCTTGCTTCCTTCAAAGTCGTTTTGCATTTTCTTCTCTTCTTCTATTTTGATTTTATCTTTACTTTCCTCGACTAGTAATTTAACTCTCCTCTTTTTGTGTCTGTCATCATTTTCACGTCTATTTCTCTCCTCATCGTTAATGCCTGTGATTTCCAACCTTCTTTCGTGTACTTTTTTTTTGGGCGGCTGTCTGAATTTCATCATTTCACCATGCAGCACCAGACATTCTTCCTACAACCGCAGTACCACACACTCCAGTCGAGCTCCTAACTACGACATCCCGGATCATAGCTGATGCGCTCTTTATATTTTTATTGTCTATCAGCGCCTTCTAAGCTGCCTTATCTATGCCTTATCTATTCTCAATCTTGATTCGAGTTTGTTTCGTTCATTTTGTTCTCTTTCTTCTCCATCCCTGACCTAAGTTTATTTTGGAGACTAGAAGGTAATGATCAGTCTTGCATTCAGAACACATCATGACCCTTGCATCTTTGGCTAGCTCTTTTAGTCTTTCATCCGCATCAACGAAATCAATTACACTGTGGCTATCTCCTCTACGCCAGGTATACATGTGGATCATTTTATGCCTAAACCAAATGTTTGTAATAAATAAGCCTTTTTATAAGCATAAGATAACTAATATTTTTCCATTATCATTTGTTCTTGCATCCTTAAAATTACCTAGCACCCTTTCTTTAGCATTAAGTTGGACGCCAACCCATCCATTCATATCTCCTAGTAGAATGATTCTTTCACCATGATCGAACATACTTATTGTATCATATAAAGTGTCCCAGATAGCGTCTTTTACTTTCCTCGGATCATTATCAACTGTGCGTAACACGCTATGATAAATAATCTTCTGATTCCTATTTTCATGCTAACCGACAATAATCTGGGAGATACAAATTCTTGATTCCTAAGATGCTACCTTGCTCTTTCATTTATAAACAAATCGACACCTTGAACCGACACTTTTAACACCCCATTCTATATGTTTCCACGGTCGCATCCCTTTTTCTTTGTTTCAGGTTCATATAAAATATTTAGCTTCCTCGCGTGCATAGTTTCTCGTGATTCTCTTACCTTAAGATCATGCACCCCTCTATCATTCCAAACACCCAGTCGTCATGCATCGCCTGAAACTTGACATTAACCTTTACCGGGTGCATGACTTTCGTCAATCAAAGTTTCGATCCATTCCGAGGCTTTTTTATTGTATATATTATTCACAGAAAAAACAAAGTGTAAATCTAAGTCTTGGTAGGCTTGTTAGTGTGAATGGTACCACTTCACATCAACTATGGCGACTTGACCGGGAAACCGGGAAAGACCAGGAAATGACCAGGAATTTTACCGACCGGGAAAAACCGGGAAATGACCGGGAATTTGGTTTAAAAATCGGGAATTTACTTCTGATCATAGCGAAATTCAAGTTTTCGTTATTTTAATCATGTTTAATCAATTAAAAGTGATTTCTAATTTATCTACAGTTGCAGGGCATATGCATGAGTGCGTTTGTTAGGTTACGGATTAATTTACTATTTCACGGTTCATTGATCTTAGATTTTCAGATTATCTCAGTTTACTCTAATTGAATTATAATTTATTATTGTTCAAGAGAACTTATTATTTATTATTTATTGCATTTGACTTAACATAGAAAATTTAACAATTTTATCGTAAAAACCCGAGAAATGACCGCTTGCTTTTTATTAATTTAAAAGAGAGTTTATCGTACGATTTAAAGAATGTACCAATTCTTGAGCAAATTCTTTTGCAAATTTGTTGCTCTGTGAGATTTTTTTTCGTTGACTTAAGTTTGATAATCGAATTGATGATATCACGTTTTATTCGCTTACTCTTTTACCTGACTTGGAACAGGGAATTTTAGAAAATAATTATCTTTTTTATTTTAGGACTGGGAGTTTCCGTAAAGAAATATAATTTCACTTGGAGTAGGGAATTTTTTACAGGGAACGGGAATTTTTTTAAAGAATTATTATTCGGATTTAGAAGAAAGAAATTTAAAAAAAAATCCTTCTTTCAAGTTAGAATTCGTAGCAATTTGAAAGTTCCCTCTTTTAATTTTCAAATACAGAAAGTACTTTAAGCAGTTTTTAAAGTAGAAGTAGTAGTTCAAAAAAAAAAATTGCTGAATTATAATAGAGTATTTTGTTACATTGTGCGTTGCAAATTCACCTTTTTTAGTTAAAAATTGAACTACTTGGTTAAAAGTTAAACTCTTTTAATAAAAATTAATTTTGTTGGTAGAAGAATCATTTTAATTTGAAATTGATCTCTGATTGTAAATATAACTACTTTGTTGAAAATCAATTCATCATTTTTTGGTGAAAATTCAAATATTGGTTGAAAATTGATATTTTGCATTTAAAAATTAAACTATTTGTTTGAAAATCGATGTACTTAGTGGATAATTCGTCTTTTTTTGTAGAAAATTAATCTTTATGTTTGAGAATTAATTTCTTCAACTGAAACTTTAACTATTCCATTTCTTATTGAAAATTGATCCTTTCAATTTCAAAATTCAACAATTTGGATGAAAATTTGCAGTTTTTAATTCAAAATTCAACTATTTTGTTGAAAATTCCCGTATTTTGTTAAAATCGATTCTTTTTTTGATAGAAAATTATCTTTTTCTTTGAAAGTTAATCTATTTGTTAAAAAACTCAGTTAAATATTTATCATTTTAGTTGAAACTCATCTTTTAAGTTGGAAATGAAATTATTTGGTTGAAAGTTAAACTATTTTGTTAAATTTTTTTTTCCTGAAGGTTCATCGTTTTAATTAAAAATGCTTTTTTTTTTTGGTTTGAAAAATGAGCTCTTTGATTGAAAACTTGTTTTTCCTTTAGATTTTGTTTGGTTAAAAATTATTGTTTTTATTCTGAATATGTAACTATTAATCCAGTTGAATATTCCATAATTTTAGTTAAAAATTCATCTCTTTGGTTGAACATTCATTTTTTGACTGAAAATGTAATTATTCAATTTTTGGTTGAAAAATTATCTTTCTTAGTTAAAAATTCGTCTTTTTGGGTAGAAATTAATCTTCTTGGTTGAAAATTAATTTTTGTGGTGAAAAATTCAATCATTCTAGTCAAATATTTACAACTGTTTTTTTTAAAGTTAGTTTTTTTGTTAAAAGTAATTTTTTTAACTGAAAATTTAACTCACTCTTGAAAATTCCATATTTGTAGTTCAAAATTCATCTGTTTCGTTAAAGATTAATTTTTTTAACTTAGAATTTAATGATCTAAGTTTTGGTTGACAATTGATCTTTTTTAGTGAAAATTAATTTTTTTTGTTTGAAAATTCAACCATTTCAGTTGAAGATTCATTATTTTAGTTTAAAACTCTTACGTTTGGTTTGAAATTAATTTTTTAACTAAAATTATTACTATTCCATTTTCGGTTGAAAATGATTATTTTTTTAGTTCAAAATTCAACTATTTTGTTGAAAATTTGTCTTCTTTAATTAAAAATTCAATCATTTCGTTAAAAATTCATGTATATTGTGGAAAAATTGTATTTTTTGGTAGAAAATTGATCTTTTTATTTGAAAATTAATCTTCTTGTTTAAAAATTCATCTTTTTGGTTGAGAAAATTCAAGTGATTCAGTTAAATATTCATCAATTTAGTTTAAAATTCATCTTTTTGGTTAAAAATTCAACTATTCCAGTTAAAGATTCATAATTTTACTTGAAAATTTATCACTTTGGTTGAAAATTGAACTATTTTGTTCAAAACCCTTTTTTTTTGGTCAGAATTAATTTTTCCAAGTGAAAATTTAACTTTTCCATTTTTGTTAAAAAATTAAAATTTTTTGGTGCATTTCCGAATAGGTGAACTCTTCGATTTTGTTGAAACCACGTATACTTACGTATTTTGATGCGCTGATTACGAAAATCATAGTGAAAATTGGCGACAAGGACGTCTTCATGGTAAAAACCATAAAAACCACATAAAAATTATTATTTTTTAAAATGTTTCAAACAAAAGTTGTAGCTAGTATAAAAATACATCTTTTTGTATTATACACTTTTTGCCTAAAACAATTATTTTTCGAGAAAAAGAGAATTGCATTGGAAAAACAATAAAAACAAGAAAACAGTTATAGATGCGTTCGGTCACGCTTGTCCCCTTTTCCAGGTTTAAGTGGGGCGGGGGGCTACGCATTTACTGACTGGTTACGAAAATGCGTTCAGTTACGCTCGTCCCCTTGTCCAGGTTTAAGTTGGGGGGGGGGGATTTACTGATTGGATCCGGAAATGTGTTCAGTCATGCTTGTCCCCTTTTCCCGGGTTCAATGGGGGGGGGGGGTCTACGCATTTACTGACTAGTTTCGAAAAACGGACGAGAAAAAAGGGAAAAAAGGGACGAGAGTGACTGTTTTCTTGTTTTTCCAACGCAATCCTCTTTTTATCGAAAAATAATGGTTTAAGGCAAAAAGTGTATGAAACAAAAAAGATGTATTTTTACCCTAGTTGCAACTTTTGTTTGAAACATTTTTTAAAATTCTTCGTATTTATTGAGATAAAAAAAAATCATAATTTTTATGGGGTTTTTTATGGTTTTCACCATGAAGAAGTCCTTGTCGCCAATTTTCACTATGATTTTCGTAATCAGCGCATCAGAATACGTGAGTATACGTGGGTACAACGAAATCGGAGCGTTCACCTGTTCGGAACTTTATCCAAGGATGATTAGAATGAACGTTATGAATTAAAATAAATGTTTGCATTTTGCGGAAAATATGTATATGTTACTTTTAGTTGACCGGGAAAATTGAAAAACTTGACCGGGAAAAACCGGGAAATGACCGGGAATTTGAAATCGTCCGCTGAATCGCCACCCTGATAAGAACTTGTCGCTGATATATCTATCCACGAGTCTGTCCGCTGTTTTTAGTAGGAAAGATTTCAGGCTGATGGGACGGAAATTCATGGGTGAAGTATAACTGATCTTGCCTGCTTTCGGAATAACATTGTCTCTAAAACTACCGGAACAGAGAGCGATGTCGATGACTTTCTCCCTGACCGAGTTATGAAAAGTCGGGGTATTCCCCGTGTTACGAATATCTAAATCAGTAGTGATTAGGTATTCCAATAGAACATTACCTCTTGAGTTGATGTCCGTGCTGGCTCAAAAAGTATGGTGGGAGTTAACATCGCACCCCAGCAGAAGAGAAAGACCATTTATCTTGCAGTATTCCACTAGTGTCCGTACCTTCACTGGTGGATTGGTATCGCTGTTATATGGAAAGTAGGCCGATCAAATGACTAGCTTCCCTATTCTTCTAAGATCTGCGGCTATCACCATCAGGTCCTAGGCTCAGAAAAGTATTTATTAATACAAATATTTTAAATGGCGATAACTTTCTTACTTTTCAACAAAATGTATTAATATTATAGGTCAATCGATTCGTCTCGAGTCAAGAAATATTTTATGTTTTTGCATCAAAGATGAATTATTTTGCTTAATGGCCGCCGTCGCAAGCTCTCGAGCGACATACCATAAGAAAAGAGACCGCGAGAAACAAGAGCGTCAGGAACAAACTCTCAACTAATCATAAACTTGATTAGGAATAGTAAATATTTCTTAATTATAAATTTATTTCAGATTTACACTACATAGAAATGAATGGGCTCGAAAAAGTATAAACAAAAATATTATAAATGACGATAACTTCCTTACCCTATTTGCTTTAGATTTTGCCTTGAGGAGACTTGAGGTGATTTGTCTTGTCGTCATGGCTCTAAAGGGCAAGCCTACGCCTTTGGAAAATATCTGTGTGAGATGCAAATCAACTGTTGCTGATGCAGTTCTATGCCCCGGTTGTCAGAAGCCTTATCATCCAGGCTGTGCTTCCCGTACAACTACTCTTGAGAATGGTGCTTTTTCTGAATGCTGCCGGCCTCCAAAACCTCGTACTCCAACAATGTTTGAACTGCCAGCACAGGCACCGGTACCGGTAACAGCCCAAATTATTGAAAGAATAATTAATGGGGCACTTGCTGACATTAACCCTAAGATAAATGAGGTGTCTACTAGTGTTAGCTCGCTTTCATCCGAATTTGACACTTCATCCACAAAAATTGACAACGTTGTTTTACGGATCGACAAAACGGAGAAATTAGTAGAAGACCTCAACTCCAGGATGACTGCAGCTGAAGGTACGATTGAAAAAATCAAGACGCTTGAAACATCTATTCCCATTGTTGTTAACCAAACACTAACTCGTCAATGCCTAGCAGAAGTGGAGCAAAGGTTTGCGCGGAAAAATAACTTGATCCTTTTTGGCCTTCCTGAACACATTTCTCCTTCGAACAGGATTCCATCCTTGAGCAAAGAAATACCTATGTCTGAAATTCATAAAATATTGGCAGGGATTGTCTCAAAAAATATATACGATACAGTTAAAGCCTATAGACTGGGTGTTTTCTCGCAGGACCTGCCGAAACTACGACCTGTGAAGTTGATTTAAGAGTCAAAGGAGTCAGTGCATGCACTCTTACATGCCGTCCTGGATGCAAAAAGAAGTGCTGTGAGCAAAGACCTTTTGAGTTTGATCTGGATATCTCTCGATCGTACAAAGGCCCAGACAGAAGAAATAACAACATTGAAGAAGGAGCTAGCCACGCGTCGTTTGAATGAAGAAGAGAATCTTGTACTGTCATTCAAAGGTACGATACCTGCAATAACAAAAATGCGAGTTTTTGAGAGCATCATTAATGATCAATTGTACTTGGCTTCAACGAACACCTTTATTGATGAGCAGCATGGCTTCCTGCGGGGGAGGTCCACTATGATTCATTTATGTTCTTTTAAGCACTTTGTATCACAGTCTATGGAAGCCGGCTACCAAGTGGATACGATTTATACAGATTTCTCAAAGGCTTTTGATACAGTCGATCATAACATCCTGGTGGCGAAGCTCAGATTTGGGAATTGGAGCTAATTTTCTATCTTGGATCTCAAGTTACTTGAGTGGCAGACTTCAATCCGTCCGAGTTGAAGATAAATACTCCAACGCATTCCACGCAACATCTGGGGTGCTGCAGGGGTCACATCTCGGGCCGCTCTGTTTTGTCCTTCTTGTCAATGATGTTGGAGCTGTCTTAAAATTTTGTTCCTTTTTACTGTATGCTGATGACTTGAAAATGTTCAGAGTAATTCGCTCCCTTTTGGATTGCTTTGAACTGCAAAATGATCTTAACCGATTGCAGGATTGGTGCTCTCTAAATGGCTTGAGGCTAAACACTAAAAAATGCTCAATAATATCCTTTACGCGGAAAAAAGTAACGATAAGGTATGAGTACATGATTGGCCATGAGGTTCCACTCAGGGTGGGGCTGGTGCGTGACCTGGGGGTTCTTTTGGACAAACAGCTTTCCTATAATGACCAAGTTTCTGACGAGACATTATGTTTTGCTCTTGTTTATCTTATTTATTTATTTATTTGTTTAGAATCTTAAGCCCTACAGTCCAGGACCATGTACAGGGCTACATGTACAAAAACATAGTTTTATTTCAAGCGAATGTTATGTAGATCCAATCGGTCTTACATTCCTAATACATATTCTTTAGCTTTTTGCGTGAAATTTAACAGTGATGCGTTGAATGGATCAATATCAATAGTATTTGTATACATTAGATTTACATTGTTACATAAATGATAGAGAGGCGTTCTCAGTTCTAAGTTTGATGAGGGCATGGGAAGATAGAAAAGTGTTTGCAGTCTTGTCTGATATTGAGGTGCAGAGAATGGTAGTATAGGAAGCAAATATGGACAATCAATATAAAATTGAATTATCTTGAAAAGAAATAGTATTGACGCTAAAGTTCTTCTATTTTCCAAAGACCGTACATTAAATCTGCGCAGTAACTGACCATAGTCAGATCCCGGAGGTAAATAGTATCCATCCTCTTTATAGGCTATACATTTCAAAACTCTTTTTTGACACTTTTCTATAATTGCCTTGTGCTTCATATATGTTGGAGACCAAGCTATTGATGCATATTCTAGTTTTGAGCGAACTAGTGAGTTAAATAATATTTTTATTGGAATTACTGAGTTAAAATTTCTACATGTTCGCATCAAAAATCCTAAGGTTCTATTCGAACTTTTTATTAACGCGTTTAACTGGTCTTCAAATGTTAGCCTTACATCAAAGATTAGACCAAGATCATGAACGACAGAAACCCTTTTCAAGCTAATGTTATTTATTACATAATCATGTATTATTGGATTTCCTTTTCGATGAAAAGATATTATGCTGCATTTAGATATATTAAGATGAAGTAAGTTATCTTTACACCAATTATAAAACTTCATTACATTATTATTCAATGGATAACAATCTTCAAGTCCCGATATTGGCAAGAAAATCTTGGTATCGTCTGCGTGAAGAAGGTGATATTCTGATAATACTTGACTGACATCATTCATGTATATTATAAACAAAAGTGGACCCAAGTTTGTTCCTTGTGGGACTCCAGGCGTCCGATAATATACTTCTGACGAGTATCCACCATATTGTACATAATTCGGTTTATTACTAATGTATGATTTCAAGAGAGCAAGTAATTTATCTGGTAGACCTATGTTTTGAAGCTTAGACATGAGTATGTTATGATCAATTACGTCAAAAGCCTTTGAGAGATCTGTATATACTACATCAACTTGATCATATTGTTTCAAGAGTGTTGTTATAATTTGCGTGAATGTGGTCAGATTTGTGACGGTTGATCTTTCCGGGATAAGACCATGTTGAGAATCAGAAACCAATGGTTTAAAATGTTTCCATACTTCATTGTATATACAGATTTCAAAGACCTCAGAAAATGCACTCAATATAAATCATCGGTGTTGTTACCTTTATTTTTGAATATCGGGCACACCCTAACGGATTTCCATTTTATTGGGAACTCTCCACAGTAGAGTGCATGGTTAAAGATTGCTGTTAAAGGTGAGGCAAAAATCCTGGCACAATCCTCTAGTACAAATCCTGGAACAGAATCGATACCCGCAGTCCTCTTTGGACGAAGTAATTTTAATGCTTTCAGTACTTCACTATTGGAAAAGTGCAACACGTCACCCATAAGTAATATATTATCTCGTGATAAGTCTTGGTTATCTAAACCGCGAGGTGGTCTAAAGACACTTTCAAAATAGTTTGCAAAGATATTGACAATTTGCTGTTGATCTTCAAACTGAGTATCTAGATAGGATACTGTGCCCGGTATTCTCGATGATTTTTTCATATTATTGACCTAAGCCCATAAACCCGAAGGGTTAGCTATCAGATGATTCTCGATTTTAAACATATAATTTTTGTGCGCAATTTTTATTTGTTGATCAATATTTGCTCTGATAATTTGATATTTGCGTAGAATGTTCGGGTTCTTACACTTATTATACTTCTTATGTAGCTTCAGTTTCGATGAAAGATCTCGAACTATATTTTTTGTGTACCAGCAAGGAAATTTAGGGTTAGATATTTTTGAATACCTTGGAAGAACCTTGTCAAAAATTGCGTACAAGATATCATAGAGACAGTCACATGCAGTATGTGGATCATTACACCTGTAAACTAAAGACCAATCTATATTTGATATTGCGACATATAGCTTGGAGTATTCACATTTTTTAAAATTATAATTGAGTAACGGAAAGTGTGGAGTAAAGTTATATATTGTAGAACCAATTTCTTTAAGGTTACCAGTAAGGACAGAGCTGGGTGATGTCTATCCTCTTTTAAAATCGGTGGAATGGACCTAGATATGTGTATGGAACGTTTGCTAATAGAAGCTCTAGAGATCTGAGGTTACTGTTTAAGATATTATTATACTGCATTAGTTCATAATGATCCATAAGCGGTATAAATAATTGACATGTATTATCAATCTCTTTATTTGAGAAATGAGACAAAAATTTTGGTACATTAAAATCTCCCATTATAATTATTCTCTGTCCTAATAATTGACGCTGATCCATTATAATTTCAAAAAGAAGGTCATACTTTATATCCGTCATACAAGGTGGAATATATACTAACAATACGAATGTGAATATTCCATTAACATTTACTTTAAGACACTCAATATCTACTTCTGGAATTGAGTATTTCATATGATCTATATTTATTCTGCCAGATATGTAACATGTTTTGACTGCTAATAAAACTCCGCCTCCTCTTTTTTCAACTCGATCAGAGCGATACACAATAAAGAAATTAGGATCGAAAAATTCAGCACTATACACATTTTGTTTTAACCAAGTTTCAGTTAATGCAATTATGTCATAGTCATAAACATAAGAAGACAATAAAAGAAACTGCATCTCACCATTGAGTTCATTCACATTTTTATAATACAAGCTAATAATACACTTATTAGCTGTGTTTTTATTATTATTTATTCGATGTTGCTTACTGTGCGAGGGGGAAGATTCTTCACTATCTTCGGGTACCCATTGCGATAAGTTATTCGAATTTCTTTTTCCCTTTTCGCTATTCGCTCGTTTAACACTTTACTGAGCTCCCGATACTGCCGTTGCTGTAATGGTGTTCTGTCCTGCGACACGTTCATTTCCTGTTGACGTATCGCATTTGGTTGATTCTTGCGATCCCTTAACTATGCACGTAATATTGTTGTTGACATCATCTCCGTTGGAAAGATACATTTGCGAGGCCTGGGTACTTCTGCAGCCTGGGAATATTTTCCAATTCGGATGAATCTTATTTCATTCATATTTCACAGGGGATAACATTTTTTTAGGTAATTTTCAACTTTATTGTAATCAAACTCCTTACCAGTTTCCTTATTTGACATTTCCACGACACGATAAGGAATAAGATTCTTTTTCCGAATTGAGCGTTCATTTATCTCCCTTATAAAATTTGTCATTGTTGTGTTTTCACCACTATTTTTTTGAGCACTCAGATCTCGGTTATCTTTCTTCAAACAGTGAACCTCATCACTCAGGGAATTAAATTGGGTATTTAATGCTTGAATATCACTGTTTGTTTTGCTTTGAATTTTTTTTTGTTCGCATCTTGAATATGCATCGATTATCTGGTCTCCATTTTATATGATCCATAAAATTAGACTAGAAAGAGCTCAAAATCGTTTTCTACGATTTGCGGCCACACAATTGGGAATGGCAATGAATAGGCAAGACAATAACTACGATGGAATAAAAATGTCGTTAAAAATCCCGAAGATAGCGTCAAGATTTGTATTTTCCGACGTATCCTTCCTGTTCAATCTACTCAATAACAAAATTAACTGTTATGCCATTCTCGCACAGATTAAATTGTATACACCTACAATGACTCTCCGTAACTATACATTGTTTAAGTTAGCCTCGCATCGAACTAACTACGGACTGAATTCTGTGCTCACGCGAATCTGTAGGGAAGCAAATTCGCTCAGTAATGTTCTAGAATTCTTTAATACCTCTACAAATCTCTTCAGAACCTTGTTGCGTAGACATGTTTAATTTAATTTGGAAATATGGCTCTGTAGCCTGTTTCTGGAACTGGAATTTGAGATTTTTGTATGCCAATTTTACAGTTTTACTATTTTAGTATTATCCTAATTCTTGAGAATCGTGTGTACTAGAGGGCCTTTCACTGTTTAAATGAATAAATAAAACAAATTTTCAATTTTACATCATCAAAATTCAAGAATTTTAAATCGCAGGTCGTTAAAATTCAATAATTTGCAATTTAAGAACTTGCATTTATACATCTTAAGAACTGGAGAATCTTCTATTGCAAATTGGAGAATTTTCCAACGTAAATCTTCAGAATTTGAACATTTTATTTCAATAAAAATGTTCAAAATAACATAATTTTAAATCAAAAATATTCCAAATCAATGAATCTTCAATTAATAATCTTAAAAATGGAACATTTTTAATTTTTTAAATTTGTAATAAAAAAATATGCAAGTTTTTAAGTTTTGCGATTAAAAATTCTGTAATTCTGGTGATTGACATTTGAAATTTCTTCAGTTTGGAGAATTTAGAATTGAAAACTTTCGACTTCAACATAATTTTTTTCATTTAACGCAAAGTAACCTCAAAATGCAGGAAATAATTTTAAATTAGAGACACTATTTTTTGTTGAAACAAAAATCCATTTCTTTCATTTCGATATAAAATCCCAGAATAACTTATTAATTTGTATATTTGCTTATTATTTAAGCCAATATAGCTACTTTAATATACATTCATTTAAATTTGAGATCATGAATTATACTAGTTTATATTACTTTAAATTTGTCAATTAAGCAGTCAATATAAGAAACATCTTACACTATGTCGCTTATTAATCAGTATTTTATTTTATCAGCGAAATCTGGTGTAGGTTCTAAAATAAGAAAGCAGGCGCAAATGAATGATTATTAATTGTTTAAATAATTCTAAACTGTTTTTTATCAAAGAATACCTAAAGAAAAAACTGTTGAAACTACTGAGAAATGCTTAATTAAATGCAAAATATTGGAAAAAGCACATTTTTACGATTCACAGAGGAAAAATTGTTTAAACAAACACGTGAAACAAAAAATATTATTCTTGAACTCCATCAAATGTATTATTATTCACGAAAAGTAATAAATTTTTACGATCTATGTCTATTTGTTAACTTGAGTTATTTATAACAAAGCAAAATGGATTGTTTCCGGAAGAAAAAGGATATGTATATTTATTTGTTTTTCACATATTATTCATATTTTACTTTAGTGATGGTGGAATATTAATTTTCTATAAAAAAGAAGAATTTTCAAAAAATAGATGAATTTTTAACATAGCAGTTGAATTTTCAACTTGAAAGGACACATTTTCAGTTAAATAGCTGAATTTAACAATAAAGAAGATAAATGATAACGAATTAATTTTCAACCAGAAAAGACGAATTTTTATCAAAAAAGTTAAATTTACAACCAAAGAGATGGATTTTCAACTAAAATGATGAATCTTTATAAGAAATCAATGAAAACAGAAATTACAAAAAAAAAAAAACGATTTTTCAACAAAATAGTTATATTTTTAACGAAACGCATGAGTTTTCAACTAAAATGATGTAACTTCAAAAAAATATGACTTTTGAACTAAATTGCTGGCTTTTCTATAAAGCATATAAGTTATTAACCGAAAGAGATGAATTGTCAGCAAAAAATATAATTTAACAAAATAGATGAATCCTCAACCAAAAAGAGAGAAAACCGAGAAGATGAATTTCCCAGCGAAGAAGATAAATTCATAAGAAATTACTTCAATTTACAACCAAACAGTTGAGATTTTAACCCAATAGTAAAATTTCCATTTAATACAATTCATTTGTAACCGAAATGAAACGTTTTTTTCTACCATGTTCAATTCTCAAGCAAAGAGATGAATTTTGAATTAAATTATGAATCTTCAACCAGAAAATGAATTTTCAAGGGGAAAGCTCAGGTTTCCAACAAATAGTTTCATTTTCGACCAAATAGTAGAATTTTTGATAAAAAAAGAATTTTCTACAAAAAAGTGGAATTTTCAACAAAAAAGTTAATTTTCAACAAAAGACCTTAATTTTTAACCAGGCAGCTTATGACACCTGTTCTTAATAATTTCACTGCCATATGCTTGAACTAAATTTAGAAAAATACTTTAATTTGCTCTAAACCTTCAAAAGTCAAAGTCCCACCTTGACTCAAAAAAATATTCGCTTCTCTGACAGCCATGATTATTTTCAAAATAATTTGTTCAAGCATGCAGTTTGACGCATTGCACAAGATGTCTCACTTTTGTAGATACCTGTTATTGATGATTTCAGTTTGTATACGCCTAAACGTGAATGAAAGAAAACTGAAAGAAAAATGGAGAAAATAAAATTTGAAAAGAACTCATAAACTGATTTATCTACTGATAACAATATTCTAAAAAATTTCAAATATGAGCATAGTTCAATTCAATTGGTTAACTTTTTTCAATCTTTGATCTTCTTAAATTTTTTTCTGGAGTACTTTTATAGGAAAAAAGTGCTGAAGTGTTCAACAGATTTTTCAAAGCTACCAAAAACAATTTTGGAACAAAAAATGACTAGAATTATACTAAGAATTAGTCCTCTGTTTCTTGTTGCAGAATTAGGTTCACATTTCGAATGTTTGCCTGATGGCGAGCCTATTCATGGTGCTCCTCGTAGCGGACCGTCTTTTTCCTCATCTGATGGACAACATTCTCCTGCCAGGCATCATTCTCCTGCCAGGCATCATTCTCCTGCCAGGCATTATTCTCATGCCAGGAATCATTCTCCTGCCAGGCATAATTTTCCTGCCAGGCATCATTCTCCTGCCAGGCATAATTCTCCTGTCAGGCATCATTCTTCTTCCAGGCATAATTCTCCTGTCAGGCATCATTTTCCTGCCAGGTCTTGTCCATCTGCCAGACCTCATTCTTCAGCCGGGCCCTCTCTTCGTGAAAGATCCAGGTCTCCTCCTAACAGACCTACTTCGTCTCTCGTACTTGCATTTAAACTTGAACAACTTAAATTTATTCGGCTAATTTCTCACACGAATCCGCATCAGCAATTCGTAATTCGAGGATACACTTTTCCTTCCGATAAACCAATTCAGTTAAGAGTAAAAGGTAATACCTTCATTCCTGTGCCAACCGAAGAACAAAAAGTATTAGCAACTTCCACTGGTGACGTCTTTGCAATATTGGATGGTAGTAGTATAACTCTTCGTGGAATATATGCAGCAAGAACTGTGTTTTCAAGACGTGTGAAAATAAACACGGGTAGCGGCGAGGTTGAGGATATGACCCCAGAAGAAATGAAGGAGACTCCATTAGCCAACTCTCGCTTAATCATTAAGAATTGTAGAATAGTAAACGTGAAGGAAATTCCTCCAGGTAGCAATGATTCAATTTAATTAAAAATCTAAATTATAACATAATATTGTTTGTGATCCGAAGTAGGATGAAAATATTATAAGTAACTGGTAATTACATAAAAGAGTCAATGTGTTATGGCTATTAGGGCTCTTCCAGTTCCCGAGTGTCTCCTTTTTCGAAAACAGATAAACAAAAGTTACTTCTTATTCTCCTACGTATTTATTTTAGGAGGAAAATTATTATTAGGGTGGGCCAAAAAAATTATGGAAATCAAAATTGGAACTACAGTAGAATGAGGCTAAGCGGCTCTTGTGAAGGATACCGTCTCATCGGAAACTTTATTTTTTATAATTAATCATCTCTTTCTTTGAATAACAAATTTTAAGATTAGCGATTGTTTTCTTTTTCGCAAATGATCAACTTCATTTTTCGTTCTGTAAAATGACTTTCGTGGGGGGAAGCGCCTTGTAGTATTTTTCTCAAAAACAAACCAAAAATTGTTTCCCTTGATAATCAGTCCTTCCAAGAGATCAAAAATACAACAGGTTATGAAAGAATGGGATGACTTATGGAAGGCGAGAAAAAAAAGGCTCGGATTAAATTGGAAAACACAGAAAACAGGCAGAGAGAGAAAGAGAGAGATTGTTTTTTTTGTCCTGGGGATTCCCATAAGAACACATACTGTATACATTAGTGTCCAAAAGTTGCATATACTCTACATTATTACAAACTTACAGAATGAGGATTAAAGTTTCAAACAACAATATCTCAAGCAGATATAGGAAAACCTTATTTTGAAACAAAGAAACCGTCTTAGTTTCTACCACAGTGTCTGGCAAACTATACCAGAGGGTTTTCGACGTTACAATAAAGGACATTTGATATGAAACCGTTCTACTCTGTGGAACTCTGAGTCGTTTAAGGTTTCTAACATCCCTATCAGTGACAGCCACCCTTCCAGCAAATTGGTCATACAAGTACTCTGGAAGTCGCGATTTCAATAAACCATAAGTAATAACGCATGAAATATTTTCTTCTACTAGCAACATACAACCACCCAAGCCTTTTAAATTATAGTGTTATATTCTCATCACGCTTTAAATTAAATATAAATCCTATACACGATTTACCAGCTTGGTCAATTTCCGATTAAGGTCTTCAATAGAGTTATTGTAAAACACACAACAATAATTGAAGTAAGGTATTATGAGGGGGGAGATCAACTTAGCTCTAAGATCAGTGGACAAAGAATTTTTGTTAAATTGCAGCTGCTTCAAGGTAGCATAAACTCGTCTAGAAATGTAACCGACTTCTTTATCCCAAGCCAATGTAGGAGTCAAGATTAATCCCAAGTTTTTAGCATTTTCGACGAAAGGAATGATGGCATCCAGAAGCTTAACCGGGAGGAGAGAGGCCATGTCCAGGCTATTAATATATTTAGAGTTTCTAACTATTAGCGCTTTGGTCTTGGTTACATTAATTTTAAGCTTGTTCATTTCTGATTATTCATAAATCGCCCTTGAATCTCGATTAACTAGATCAATAGTCTTATTGATTTTATCTGAACTACACTGGATGTATATTTGAAGATCATCCACAAAAAGCATATGAAGTGAGTACTTGATAATAGTTCCAATATCATTGGTGAATAGTATAAATAGCAAAGGCCCAAGCACAGACCCTTATAGAACGCCAGTGCTAATTTCTCCCCACTCCGATCATCCTCTGCTTAATCCAATGACTGATTGTTGACGGCCCGAAAGATATGATGACAACCACTCAAGTACTCAAGATAAGAATCCATAATTCTTAAGTTTGAATAAAAGAAGCATACGAGGGACCATATCACATGGTTTACTAAAATCGAACAGGACCATAATTGTCACCATTCGGTTATCAATGCCTCTTCGAATGTCGTCAGTGACCCTGAGCAATAGCGGCTGCGTACTGAAACCATGTCTATAACCTGACTGATAAGCACTCAAGCAGTTATTAGATTCAATGTATTCAATCATCTGATCATAAACAGTTCTTTCCAATGCTTTTGAGAGGTAACAGAGGATTGCAATAGGACCATAATCTCCAGCATGATGAGGAGCCTTAATCTTGTTAATACGCCTTATGAGAACCTTCTTCCACTCTTCAGGAAAAACGGAAGCTTGTTAGGATGAGTTAAACAAATTATGTTTGTGTGGGAAAAGAACTGGTGAAGCCTTTACAACAAAGCCTATAGACTGACCATCAACTTCTATAGCCTCTCTTTTTATTTTATCCAGGCTCTTAATCAGTGAAAGGGGAGTTATGTCTTAAAAATAGAATCAAGAATCCTCAAAAGGAAAATTCAGGAGGTCAGTGATCCCTGATCCTGTTACATTATATGTAGCGTTACCACAAATAAAGATAAATTAGGCATTCATTTCATTTACTGAACATACAAGTGGTAACTCTTCACACCTAGGTCTGACGTATCCGAGAGCCCTTAATTTCTTCCACATACTTCTAGAATCATTTACACTATCCAATCCTGTAGTATAGTCCCTTGCTTCATTCAGCTTTCGAGTGATGCCATTTCTCAAAGTCTTATAATCAGTATGTACTTCTAGATTTCCTACCTAGAGAGAGGAAGGGAGAGAGGGATAAAGAGGGGGTTGCAGAAGGAGAGAGAAGCGGGGGGTGAACAAGGGTACGGAAAAGGGAAATGAAAATGTTATAAGAGAGAGATAGCAAACCAGAAATAAGGAATGAGCATAATGTGAAAGAGATAGGGGATTCGGAAGAAGTGAGAGACTGTGGGGCGAGTATGCATGTGGATAATGAGAGGTAGAATTTTAAGACTGCTTGAGGTTAAAAGAAGAACTGAAGGGGAAGAAAGGTCTTAGAGAAAAAAGAATATATTAATTAAGGACATGAAACTGGAAAGAGAAAACAAAAAGAGGAAGAGATTAGAAATCTGAGAGACGTTGGTGCGCAATTTAGAGCGGAAGGGATAAAGAGACTAGGATGGAAGAAGCAAGGGAAAGAAGGTATGTTTTTAGTGAAATTACGGATCAAGGAAAAGAGCTATGAAGTTATGGAGAGGAGGAAATTGTTGAAAGGAAGAAACGAAAGGATCGAAGAAGATTTGATATGGCGGGAGAGAAAATGAAAGTGGCTAATGGAACGGAAGACATGGGCTGAGATGAGTACAGATTATAGGGTAAGGATTGGGAGAGACAGGATATGGGTGAACGCAGAGGTCTAGATTTGGGACGATAAAGTAGAAGAACTGAGGAAGGGTAGGAAATAGGAAATGAATGGAAGAGAATAAAGGAAGAGAAATGGGAATACAAGTGTCACAAAGGGTTTTGAAATCACAAGAGGATTTGAATACAAGGAAGAAAGGAAAGAAATGTGGAAAGAAAAGCGTGACAGTCGCGTTTTTGACGCAAAGGATTCTGGTGGGAATTTCAAAAGTGAAATCTGATAATGATGAGTGTAACGTGGGTGGGTGAGAAGGAGCGGAAAGAAAAAAAAAAATATTACCAAAAGGATGTGTGTGAAACATGCAAGCAGCGAGGAAGGATCACGTGAATGGGAGCGGAATGGGTGGCATGGTTTCGGGGGTAAGAAAGGAAGTGGTGTTAGAGGAAGAAATGTGAGAGGATACCCAAGAAAAGGAATAAAGAAAAGAATAAGTATAGAGAAATAAGAATATGAAAGAATAAAAGTAGGAAAAGTAGTTATGGATGATTGTGATGTATGTAGAGGATAAGAGGATTTTGTATTTTCCCTTATTTCCCCTGCTTCCCCTCCTGTCATTTCCCCTCACTTTTCCTACTTCCCATCCTTGGTAAAAAGTACGACGGGCAGGCGGAATGACCCTAAAAATGGCAGTTAATGTTTTATTAAAAAAGAATCACGGAAGCTAGAAGTTACGAGTGTATATCTTCTATTTTTTGCTGAGCGTTATCACTGGTACGGAGAGAGCCGGAGGTTATTTCCCGTAAATCGCTCCTTTTGAAACTAGCCATCCTCACGCTCAATGGGTCGGAATTCGCATTCTATGCAAAGAGAAGTATAAAGTCCGATTTTTATTTTCCCCTTAAAGATCTTGGAAGACTATTTTTTTTGTAAATAAATCATATTTTTTATACATTTTAGTATTTTCTTATTTAACCACAAATTTCACTTTTTTTTCTTAATTGTCAGAAGTACCCTTTTCTTCCTAAATTCTATATTTATTTCAAAAAGTATTTTATTTGTGCTCAAACTATCCAGAAATAATTCCCAGTGGGTTAGAATGATTTCAGAAAAATTTTTATTAGGTTTATAGAAAAATTAATTAACAAAAGTTATTTTTCGGGATTGGTGATGTTTAGTTCATTTTACTCTAGAGTTTTGGTATAAAATATGAGAGAAGTTAACTTTGCTTGATGATTAATTAAAAATACTTTCTATTTTCTAATTTTTAAACAATTTTCATAAACAAATTCACAGTATGGATATTTTTCAACGAATCGGCTGCATTTTCTCGGAATTGACTAAGAATGTCTTTTCTATCTATTGTTTAAATAATTATTACTTTTTGTAATTATTTCACATTTTATACCAAAGCTCTGGATTTCAATCAGCTAAACAGTGCCAATCCGCAAAAAATGAATTTTGTTCATTAATTTGTTTATACCGTTATAAATTTTTTTTTTAATTATTCTCAATCACTAAATTATTTCTAGCTAGTTTTAGGACAGATCTAAGACCTTTTTTGATAAACCTGAAAATCTTAAAAAACTGGGCACTTCAGAAAAGTTAAAAAAAAATCACTTAAAATTTTCAGGAAATTAAAAAATATTTCAAAGAGTTTGAAATATTTCACGATATGTTGAAAGGAATTTCAAAAGATTTCGAAGGATTTGAAATATTTTAGGGTTTTTTAAAAGATTTCAAGGCATTTTTATAAGATAGAAAACTACAAGGAATTTCTAAGAATTTGAAGGATTTTAAATGATTTAAAAAAATTGTCATGGTGTTTCAAAGAATTTACTAGAATTTACTATATTTTATAAGGTTTCTGATGATTTTAATGATTTGAAAGGCTTTTAAAAGCTCTCAAGATGTTTTATTAAATTTTCCAGGATTTCAGGAAATATCATCAAATTTTATGTAATTTGATGGTATATTGTAATATTTAAATGAATTTCAAAAAAAATATTCTCAGGAATTGAGGGATTTCGTAGAATTTCAAAAATTTTCATTTCTTGCAAGACATTTTCAAAGATTTGAAAGTATTTGAAAGATTTTAAGATATTTTAAAAGATTCCAAACAATTTTCCATTGATATACATGATTTGAAGGGATTTAAAATTTTTGTATAGATTTTAGATTTGAAATATATTTTAAAAGTATTTTAGAAGACTCCAGGAAATTTTCAAGATTTTCAAAATCTTTCAAGCGACTTCAAAAGATTTAAATGGATTTGAAAAATTTTAGAGAACTAAAAAATCCATGAAAATTATGGATTTGATATATTTTAGAGAATAGTAAAAGAATCCGAGGAAGTTCTGAGTTTAAAGTTATTTCAGAGAATTTGAAAGATTTTAGAGTATTTTAGAAGATTCCAAGGAATTTTCAATAGCTTTCTAGAATTTAAGAGATTTTAAGGGATTTCAAAAGATTTGAGAGATTTAAGGGTATTTTAAAATCGGAGGAAAAATCCTTTTTTCTGAAATACGCTTTATTATCAGTTGACAATCAGTTGATCTGGTGTTCGAATCCCAGCGGAGTGAAAGGACAAGATCTTTTTTTCTGAATAAATTTAATTTCAAAAAAATTTTAATTCATAACTTCATCTAGTCTGAGAACGTTAAATATATTCTGTATTACAGGATATAACTTTGATCGATATTTTAGATTTCCATTTTCACAGTGTGTGTGAAAGGATTTCTCTTTGGATC
>CAKNYM010052291.1:199287-211059 GCA_932195095.1 Andricus curvator
CTCTTTGGATCGATCGTTACCATCTCCGATGATAATACAGATTCCTAATAAAAATTCAGGAAATATCATATTTCACGGTATTTTATAATATTTTTAAGGATTTTAATAATTTATCCGCAAGAAGTGACGGATTTTGTAGGGCTTCAAAGATTTAAAGAAATTTTGAAATATTGTTTGCCATTCATTTAAATTTATTTGAAATTCACCATGAATTCTTATTGATTTATCCTTGCTTCTTGGTAATTCTTTCGAATTTTCTTGCATTCTTTGAATTTAATTGACTTCTTCCAAATTCACTCAATTCTACTGATTTTGATGGATTTTATTGAATTCTTCTTAGTTTTGCTTTAATTCATCCTGCATTCTTCTGAATTTTTTCAAATTCCAAACAACATAAGTCAAACTTCGTCATTTTTTCGTTTTGAGTATGTCACTTTTTCACTTTTTTCAAATTTGGTAGCCTCGGTAGCCCTGAGAATAATAAATAAAAACTTATAAATATCAATTCAAAATTGTTTTATTCCATTTAAAAAATATTCTATATTAAAAATGTTACAAGATAAGAAGTTTGATCTTCAAATATCAATGGTCAGGGAAAATAAAAAGTTAATCAGGGAAAAAGGCAGGGGATTTAAAAATGAATTTTTGCGGGCACCCTCAATTTAAAAATGTTTTGGTTTTCATAAAGGCTTTAAATGGATGCTATGTTTGAGCAAGTACTCATTACTGTCTCGTTATGATAACTAGAACGATGAGCTGAAACCACATGAAAGTTAAATATATATGATATTCCAGGGACTAAACCAACTCGGAAATTAAACCTGAAGTCATGAAAGCTTAAATGTAGCAAACGTTTGATATCCTGTGAATCATAATTTTAATCTTGATATAATTAAAGACATGAGGCAGTTTGTTATTCGATATCATTATATTTCTCGGCTTTATAATTAGAGAAATTAATATATTGTTAAGAAATCTTGGTTTTTATTTTGTTTATAATAATGCAATCTTATTAATTTTATTCTAGCTGGGCCTCTAAAGCCCTGTTCACAGTTACATTTCAAATTAAAAATGATCAAAATTGCACTATTTAAACAAAATAAAAGCTCAAATGTGCCAGACAGATGTAGGGTAAGTGTCCCAATAAGAATGTACTCTACTGTATAACAAAAGCCAAAATATTGCTAAATTAGTTATATATTCTTAATTTAAGAATTTTAAATTAGATTAAAATAAAATTCAAAATCCTATTTAACGTCCAATACTCAAGTTAATGTATAGAATTCCTGAAAATAAAACAAGAATCCAACGATCAAATTTGGACAACCACCACAGAATGCTCCTATTGCATTTCCTAAAAACAAAAAAAGTTTGTTGCTTTCGACAAAAATACAAAAGAGGAAAGAAAAATGAGAAGGCGACCAACCAAATCCCCTTCCTTCTCTTTTGTAGATAGATAAACGCTTTTTTTCAGCCTGCTGGACTTAAAAAATTGACTTGCTTACACTTCTATTTTTTTACAGAATTTTCTTAAAACTAACATCCTTCCACACCTTATCTCTAATGCCGCTCGCTCTTATCGCATTGTCTTCCTCGCTTCGCCTCGCCAAGCACGCATGTCCCTACTTTCTTGCTTTGCCTCGCATTACCAAACTCTGCCTCCGCGGCTAATACCTAATACTTATCTACTATTTACAATATTTACATTTACTTATATGTACTTCCTCCTCTATTTACAATCTTTCCTTCTCCATTCCTCTTCCTCTTCCTCTTTCCTTCTCTTCTTCTCCATCTTACCCAAGACTCCCTTCACCCACGCTACTGCCCTTTGTCCCCCCTTTCATGCATCAATACCTCCATGCTTATCCCACTCCTTTCCACCTCTACGCACTCCTCCAACCAGTGCTCCACTCTTGCCTTCCCCTTCCCACATAGTTCACACATCCTCTTTTCCTTAGCGAGCCAGAACCTATTGAAACCCTCCATGCACCCACATCTCATCCTCGCTATAAGCTCCTGACTTCCTTTCTCTCCTTTCTCACACAAATATTGCGCTCTCGTCCTTGGCACAATCCACACATAGTTCCCATTAAACTTTGTCTCTCTTATTCTCTCTTTCCCTGCTGTCTTCCCTTTCTCCATGCTGTTTTTCTTAACCAACTCATATACCTTCCTTCCTTCCTCATGCATCCGATTCACTTCATCCATCTGCAGTCCATTCGTTCTCAAATACCTTTCTCTTTCAACCTCCATCTTCCCACCCCCTCTCCTGTTCTCCTTCTCCCTCCAACACTCCCTAACCAGCTTACTTCCTCCGCTTCAAAAAATTTCTCCTCATATTTACACGCCCGACTCCCCCCTTATGAAAAAGAAGTATTGGATCTAATACTTTTTTCGCGAATAAGTATTGGAAATCCAATACTTTTTCACCAAAAAAGTACTGGATCCTATACTTACCAATACTTCTTTTTCATAAGGGCCCGCTAGAATCCCTACACTCGTTCTCCCCGTCTCCCTCCTGACAATATAATTAGGCGTGTTCCTTGCCAGCCTCAGTGTCCACTTCACATACCTCTCCTGTATCCTATTTACCTCTTCGCTTTCCTTGCATCCCCACACCTCTACTCCATACAATAGCACACTCATCACTAGTGAGTCAAACAATTTCATTCTCCTTCCAAAATCATCTGCGAATAACTTCTTTCCGAACCCCCACACCTGCCTCATCACCACATTTGCCCTCCTCACTCTCTCTTTTATGTGACCATCCACTCCGCCATCCCTCTAAAACAAGAAGCCCAGGTACACAAACTCTTTCAGCGCCTGCACCGCCTTTCCCTTCCACTTCCACTCCCCTTCCTTATCCCTCCCACCTTCTTTTCTGAAAACCATAACCTTGGACTTTTCCGCATTCAGTTCTAACTTGTTCTTATCCAGGTATCTTCTTAACCTCTTCATCATTTCCTTCAAGACCTCCTCGCTTTTTGCCACAACACTATGTCATCTGCGTACGCTAGCGACCAAATTCTAACCCCTCCTATCCTGACTCCTCCTACCACTCCGGCCTCCAGCTTACTTTCCATATTCGCAATTAAAATCGCAAAAAGCGTTGGGCTAAGCGGACACCCTTGTCTTAACCCCCTATCCATCCAGAATCCCTCCGAAACCCCCTGCCCTCCGCTTACCTTATCTTTGGTCTTTTCATATATCTCCCTTACCCTCTCGATCAGGCCTCTCTCCACTCCCCTATCCTCCATCGCCTCCCACAACCTCCCCCTATCTACTGACGGAAACGCGCCTTTTAGATCCACAAAAAACGCGTACACTCTCGACACCTTCTTCGCTAATTCTCTATCCACCACGTGCTGCAGAACGTAGATATTGTCGATAGTACTCCTACCTGCCCTAAGGCCCGTCTGCGTCTCCGGCAATATTCCTTTCCCATCGACATCCTTCCGCAGCCTCTCCGCCACCACCATCGCGTATACTTTATACGCCGTATTCATTAGCGTAATCCCTCTATAATTTTTCTGCCTATCCTTATCTCCTTTTTTGTACAGAGGCACTATTAACCCTTCTCTCCACCCTCGTGGGAATCCCTCCCACTCCATACTTTCTTCACTACCTCCTTCAGCCTCTCCCTAACCTCTTGTGTACTAAACAGCCATGCTTTGTTCTCTACCCCATCCAGCCTTGCTGATTTTGACCTTCTTAACTTCCTTATCTGTTTCTCTATCTCCTCGTCATTCAACTGCTCCATCTCTGCCTCCCCCGTTCTTATACTCCCATCATCTCTCTTCCTTGAATCTGAGCCCTGAAATGATTCTTTAAAAAACTCCCTCCATTCCTCACTCCCTATCTTCTCGCTTATCCCTACTCTACACTTCCTAAAACTATTTATTATCTTCCAGACGTCCCCCTCTGTCTTAACATTTTCTAACTCCTCCTCCAGCTCTTTTTCCTTTTCCTGTTCTTTCTTCTTACACATCCTCTTTCGATTTCTTATACTTCCTCTTCACCTTCCTTCTCATCTTTTTACATTCTCTATCCCACCACCGCTTCACCATTCCTTTCTTCTTCCTTCTAAATACCTTCTTCTGCACACACCCTTTCACCTTCTCTTTCAGATCCTCCCATATCTTTTCCACCGACTCCCCTTCAAAGCGTACGTTTCCTAACTGCTCCTGATACTTCCTGATCGCCTCCCTCGTCCAGGTCACCCTCTCCCCTATCGAGACTTCTTCCCCACCTTGCCTTCCACCACCCTCCCCTCTTATCCACAGTCTTAATGGCTGATAAGAACACTCTTGTAACAACGTCCCAAATGAACATCACTTTTGTGTTCCTCCATCCTAGTATTAAGAAGTTTGCCAATCTGTCCTACGTAAGTCATCTCATAGATTTTCTCAACATAAATTCAATAGTTTTCGAAATTTGACCAAAAAACGGGAGAACAAAAGTATTAAGAGAACTATCTTCTCTCAATTCCTTCTGATTATCTGTAGATAAAATGTTATTTTGTTTGTTTTTGATTTGTTGAATTCTAGTTGTGATTTGTTTCTCAATTAACTTTTGTGGGTAATGATTAAGAAAAAGGATATTCCTAACAATATTCAAATTCTTTTTGTGAAATGAAACGTGGGACAATCCTAGAGCTCTGTCATCTAAGTTTTTGATCACTGTAATTTTGTTTTGAAAAGGATGAGCCGAAAGGAACTTTAAAATTCTACCTGAATATGTACTTTTCCTATACCAATTGGTTATAATATTACCATCCTGACCTTTAATTACTTCTATGTTCAAAAAACTGATTTGATGATTTTTCTCTATTTCATGGGTAAATTGAAGTTTTGGATGAAAATGGTTGAAAGCATTGATAACTGCCTGCAAGTTCACTAGAGGAACACATAATAAGGTGTCATCAACAAACCGAGAGTAAAAGGGCAAAACCAAATCTGGCTTCTAGAAAGCAAAGACCAATGCTTCAAATCTTCCATAACTATTTCTGCTAAAATCAGAGAAATGACTGAAGCTATGGGAGTACCAAACTTTTGCCTATGAAAATATCCATTGAATTTGAAATTAGTTGCGTTCACAATAAAAACTATTCCTTTAATAAAATCTTTTTGACTTAATCGAGTACGTGTTTTTATATTCTCCCATCCATTTAAAATTGCCTGTTTAACTGATTCAAAGGTATACTCGGAAACATTGCAACTACATCCAAAGAAATCATTACATGGTCATCAGGAACAGTTTTTTGAATAATAATTTTTCGGAATTCCCAGCTATTTTTAATATTGTATTTTGAAGTTGTAATAAAGTAATTAAGTATCAAATCAAAGTTTTGTTCTAAAAATTTCGTGGGAGTGTTAATAGTTGAAATAAATATTCTCAAAGGATAGCCATCTTTGTGAATCTTTCTCAAACCATAACATCTGGCAAGAACTGTGTCTTCCGTATTTATATCAGTCCATCTTATATCTTTTTCTAAAAGTCCATTCTTTCTCCAATTGTCTAGAATCTTGAAAGTGTCTCTTCTTAATTGTCTTAACGGATTTTCACTCAATAAATCAAAATTATCACGATTGGACAGTAAATCCTCCAAATCCCTAATATAATCTGATTTCTTCATACAAACTGTAATATTGCCTTTATCAGCATTCGTGCAAATTATATCAGAGTTGTTTTTAAGAAAACCTTACTCAGTTTTCTTTCCTATTTTTTATTTTTGTCCAAAGAAACAAACTTTTTTTGTTTTTAGGAATTGCAATAGGAGCATTTTGTGGTGGTTGTCCAAATTGGATCGTTGGATTCTTGTCTTATTTTCAGGAATTCTATACATTATATATTCTTAATCAATATTTTTTTTAAACATTCATAAAACGTGAAACATCCACCATTTTGCTTCTATTTCAGTTAACGGAGTATTTTTCTTCAATCAACTTTATATTTATTGCATAACCTTGTAAGCAGTGGAGGAATGTTTTTTTTCAATCAGAACACTTGTTTGAATATAATCAACATTTAAAAAAATGTAAATTGATTTATTAATAGAAAAGCCATACCCGCAACAATAGTTTCACATTCATTACAGGGGAGCTCATTACTGCTGTCCGAAATTCAACCAATATGTACCAAGTACTGCGGTGCTGTCAATATTTGAACCTAACCTTCGCTTTGAAGTTTTTTATGCAACATACGCCAGGCGCTTTGAAATGGTAGGTTAATTATTTTGATTTAATGTATTGTTAAACGATGGCAACAGCGAAAAAACTGAGAAAGAAGGAACCGAAGAGGAAGCCAAAAACTAAAAGTAAATCTTTAAAAAGATTTTCTTACGGAAAAGAAAATTTGCAGCTTGCCGTGAAAGAGTTTATGCAAGGAGAAACTTTTGCAGCTGTATCACGAAAATATTCGATACTACAATCAACAATAAGAACCCGTTGTAAAGGAAAATATGCAGAAAAACCCTGCACCGAATACAATTTTATCTGGAGAAGAAGAGAGTCTTGTGGAGTGGATTTTCATTTATGCTAATCGAGGATTTCCTGGTAGGATTTCCTTTGGTATGATTTATCACGAGCAGCTCAACCAAGGACAAAAATTACAAATGAAGAAGCTAACTTAAGTGTTTTAAAACTTGATACAAATATTTATCAAATATTAAAAAATGACCATGTTTCTTAAACAATAATAATTATTTTATATCCTTAGGATCCAAATGCTAATGGAAATATCATTGCTTGTGGCAGTGGACAAGCTGAAACAATGGAATCACTCGGATCATCAAAGGATTCCGAGAATTCGATACAAGTATGAAGAAATTCATTTTGATGTTCATTTTTTCATACTTTTACAATGTAATTTTAAATGGTTAAGTTTGAAGTTACAGACGAAAATTAATTCTACTTATTTGTTTGTACTATGTGTAAATTAATTAATTTTCATGATTTCATCTCTACAATATTTGTACTATGTATAGTATACAAATTTTCTATTAGTATCAGTTATTTCGACTATATAAACAAAATTATGGCGAAAGTAAATTATGTACTTTTTTATATTTAATTGTCAATAAAACATACTTTCCAAATTGAGACAATATAGCTTTCTTTCATACACGATTTTTTCAGAAAGAAGGCTAGCTTCTTAGTAGGCGAATCTACTCAAAGCTGCTCAAGTATCATTTCAAATTCATCAGAAAAGGATATTTCTTCAGATGAATTCTTTCCTTAGCCATGTTTCTTTTGTAGAAGCCTTGAGTAAGGAAGAATCACAAATATCAAACAAACTTCAACCAAAAGATTATTTTTTTTGTAATGATTCTGGCGAAGATGATTCAATTACAAACGCAACTAAAGAAAACAATCCCACTGAATCCACCTCAATATCTACTCAAGATATAAAATTATCTGAAGAAAAGCCTAAAATATCTCCATTATCAGACGTAACTAATTCTCAAGACAAACTAAAATCAGAATTTTCTGGATACGCGGACATTTACCTACTTCCGGGAACCTTCCTGGAACATATTTTGGAAATCTTCGAACCTTTCATTGGAATGTCCCAGGAGTGTTCAGGAAAACATTTGTGCTATCCGGCTATCCATTGATGCTGATAGAGCTTATTGGCCCACCATTTATCAATCTTATCATGGAAGTTGAATTAGATACCTTGATCTATGAGTTCTTTTATACAAATTTGTAATATCCTTTCTAGGAACTTGTGTGTTTCTTTTTTGAAACCTCTTCTCAAGGATTGCCACCTGTTCTGTCCAAGAATTTGGGCTACTTAACGTATTACTGAGAATCCAAGACCTCCTTTAGCAACTTGAGCATGTCCATTCTCATTGGGAGTGTCATGTGGTGAATTCAACCACTAGATCTAATAGGTTTAATGAAATATTGGGATCTTAGTAGCGTGTGATCTGTTATTTAGCAGATCTGACAGGTTTATCTGCATGTTTGAGGGCGCCCAGAATGATATTCCGTAGAGCTAATTGATGGTAAACCTTTGATAAACGTATGTAGGGCGAAAAGTCTTTGCTGCGATTTCAGAGGACCATACATCTTCACGCTCCATAGTTCTTAGGTTTCTCCCGCCTACCATGAATTTAGTAGTGATGTCCATCGTAGTGTTTTGTCCCTTTCGGAAGGTCTAAATTCCAGAGCAAAGCTCTTATCGGTATTTATAGTCATTCCACACTGATTTTAAAAGTTAGCCAAGGTGTTAATAAGGGCCTGGAGTCCCATAGACGTGATGGCATATAGATTCACATCGTCTATAAAGGCTGATGAGTTCATAGTAAGCTCTCCTATTCTAACGCCTACCTCTGTCGGCAAAACTTCCAACAAGCGATGTGTCAGTATGTTAAATATTGGCGATGAGAAAGCATATCCTCGCCGTACACCTCGCTTTGGCATTATCTTTTCGGAGATCCAGTCTTTTACTGGTAGAATTGTGTGTGTCTTTGTCTTGATACAAACTTGATATATTTCAGGAACTGAGATGGAATACCAAAAGAATGTAAAGCAGCATGGAACATATATGTTGCATGATATACTGATGGAAATGCCTTTGCAACATCAGCTGAAGCCATATACAGATGTTTATATGACTGATGATGCTGTTTCAAAATCATATCCAGTTGGAACAGATTGTCCCTACAACTATAAATATGACTTCTAAAACCTCTTTGCTTGGGATCAATCGGTATATCTTTTTCTAGTCTTGTTGCTAGTTGTTTTGTGCTTGATGCCAAAAGACTCAGTGGTATTTTTTCTGTTCAGCAGAATAAATTGAAGAGACTTAACCTTTGCACCTTTTTCTGGTATATTTGCATTGTATCTTCCTGAGAGTCCATCAGGGCCCGGTAGCGTTTTTGATTCTAAGATATTTTTCTCAATGTCCTCTAACGTGATTGGTACCCAAAAGTCTTGGATATTCTTTTCAGGAATTGTGAACACAGGTTCCTGTTGAAGATCGAGCTCATGCTTTCCGTTATGCTAAATCATCCGGTTTAGGCAGTTCGATAGATGTGAAGACTATGAAGCGGTCCTAAACTCTTTTATCAGGAGGTTGTCAAATCGAAAGTCTGCCTCTTCTTCTTGGCCGTTCGTTTCGTTGAAGTTCCCTTTCTTGCTGCTCATGTTATTGTCGCACCTGCTGCATATATTCTATCATCATCCTTTTATCCTTTCGAGTCCTGTTGGAAAACACTTGTACAAGCGCTTGGTTCATATCTTTTATACCTACGAGTATACACTTCAATTCAGCTTCTCTTCTTGCCATTATTCGCTCCTCTTCTTCAGCCCATCTTTCGTTCTTTCTGTGAGTCTTTGCAAGCTGATCCTCATACTCGGGATTGTTCGCCTGTGTACTCTCATTCTGGATTTTTTTAATGACACTCTGCCACATCCAGGAAAATCGCACTTAAACACTCTGATATTGGCACCAGGAGAAGGAGCGGCTTGGCCAGCAGGCCGGGCTTTGTCATCCGAGGATTGTGTGCGCACTGTGTTATATAATATTCCGGATGAAGAGCGCGGACTACCCATGAAGTTATTTTACCTTAACTCCTTAACCATTTGAAACAGTAGGCAAAACACTTACCTGCTGATGTCATATGAGTGGGACAGTTTGGACTTTGACTGCTTTTCGTTCAGCTACAGCGGGATCGCTAATCCGGAACGAGTGAATTGTCACAGAAGGTGTCTAGGTCTCCCAACAGGGTCGCCAGAAATTTTTTAAGTCGATCGCACCTAGGTTTCAATTAAGGGAGCAAAAAACTTTTTCAGAATCATTTGCGCCTAGTTTTCAAAAATAGGGCAGCATGAAAGGTTTTCTAGCATGCTTGCGCCTAGGTTCAGAACCAGGAAAGAATAGACATTCTTCTAAGTCACTCCCGCCTAAGTTTCAAAACGGACTGACAAAACAAAATTTTTTCGAGTCACTCGGGTCTAGGTTTGGAAAATAGGGCAGCAAAAAGAATTTTCGACGCGGCTTGCGCCCAGGTAAGACAGTCATAGGTACTTTCGCCGTTTATCCGCTCTTGCTTGAATTTCGTTGACATTGAAAGTACTAGGCAGAGATCAAATAATATCAAAGAAATAAAAGAAGAATGTCAAAAAAAACTTTGACAATTTTTAAGCAAATATTTTCAAACTTTAAGGACTTTTTAACCTCTACAATCTTCTGGTTGTTGCGACTGAACAGAAATTCTCTAGTTTTAATTGGAATATCAAATTCTCGTAATTTGAAATTAGATGCAGTGTTGGGAAAGTTTCTTTAAAAATGAACTCATTACAGCTGCAGTTAATTTTTGGAAAAACTAATTTGTTACGTTAAATAAATTTCAATTTTAACCCTTAACGGTCACACGTGGTGTCTCACACCCAACGTGCTTTCCGAATTTTTACCGCTTGTCTACGTTTATTTTCAGGTATTTTTTTCGAATAGTTAAATCATACCTGAGGCTCTCGAGATATTTTTTCCCTATTTTTTATTGTTTCAGCATCACTCATGATTTTTTTTCAGCCAAAAATATCTGAAGGTGTATTTGGAGGTTAAGGGTGAAATCTGCAAAATTATTCTATTCCAAAAGAAGAACTAAAAATTGCAACATTTTCTATCACATATATTGTATATTGAAGAATCTTCAGCAGCTAATATTTAAAAAAAAATTTTATTGCAAATCGTTAATATAAAAAAATTAATGATTGTAAATATTCAAAATTGAACTATTCCAAAACAGCGTTCAGAATGACATACCTTTGGAACATAAATCTTGAAAATTATTTTAATTTGCTTTTCTATATTTTCAGAATTCAAGAATTTTCCATTTTAATTCTTCAAAATTGCAGAACGCTGAAATTTTTAAAACTGAAGAGTTTTTAATTATGAAAATTTTCAAATAAAACTTATGGCAGTTTTAAGTTTTAATATTAAAAATTCAGTAATTTGTATGATTCAAATTGAAAATTTCTTCAAGTCAGAAAATTTATAATTGAAACCGTGACGTTTAGTCACCCAAGTCATCAAAATATAAGACATTTTATTTATGTATCTTCAAAATTGGATACTTTTAAATTTTAAATCTTCGAAACCGAAGAATTTTGACTTGTGAATCGTTAAAGTTGAAGAGTTTTTGATTTTGAAAATTTAGACAAAAATTAGGCAAGTGTTAGCTTAAAATTTTTTAAATTCTGTCATTTTTATGCTTTATAATTTATTATGATGTGCTAACTTCTATGTTTTTAATTCCTTCTAGGATAAAAGCTTATATTAAACAAAACTAAAATTAATATTAAATTTAAATTGTATGAAAGTCCATATAGATCATTTAATATTTATTTTAATTTATGATTATTAATTATATTTTATAGCACTTTAAATTGAAGCATATATTTTAGTTTGATAATTAGGCAATGAAAATAAGAAACCCGTAATAAGAGCGCATAGTGCAATATTCTTTCCAGTAATTTTATAATCGACTCTTTGATCTGGACCCTTAATTCTTGTCCTAAAGTTCAAAATCTGCAACTTTTAGCATTTCTATTGTCTTGAATCTTTAAGAATATTTCAAACTCTTGGAATTTTAAATACCCGAGCTTTTGTTGAAATTAAAAATTCAAATTTAAAAAAAAATGACGGCAGATTTAATTTGTGAAACAAAGAAAACTTTTACAGTTTTTGACCGAATGTTTTTAAATTTTAGGAGTGTTTTAAACACCTTCCTCGCTTCCTTTAAAAAGCCAGATCAGAACTATA
>CAKNYM010052291.1:221188-272069 GCA_932195095.1 Andricus curvator
AGAAGATGGCAAGAACAAGTCAACAGTGGTGGTGACCGAGAAGATAAACTATACAACGTTGCAAAATACACTTTCGACAATTTGAAGGAGGCTATTGATTCAAAGATGACAGTTCACGATATAGATCTTCGAAGATGGGCTTTACAAAAGAAGCATGAATTGGACATGCCATGGTTTAAAGCATCACGTTGGTGGGTATGGAAATTCAAGAAAATGCATAACGTTGTTTCGCGAAAAATCACAAAATTTATATCTGTATCATCTTTACATGACACTAGAGATACAGAACAAGAATGTGATGTTTTTAAAAACAATGTAAAATCAGAAATTCTGAGGTATGGGGAAAGCAACATTTTCAATTCCGATCAAAGTGGCTTTAATTTAGAATTACACAGTGGAAGAACTTTCAGCTTTAAAGGAACAAAAACTGTGGAAAATGTTGTTCAATCGGTTTCCTCCACCACGCATAGCTATACGATTCAGCCAACCATATCTGCCGATGGAAGATTAATTTCACCCCTTTTTGTAGTTTTAAAGGAACCATCCGGAGAATTTGGACCAAGAGTAAGCCAAGGGCTTTTTCAGGCAAACAATATTTATTTGCAAGCCTCTAAATCCGGTAAACTTTCTTCAGAATTACTGCAAATGTGGCTTCAAGATGTATTTTTCCCTAACGTAGGAGAAAATTCTGTGTTATTGTTAGATTCATGGAGTGGCCAGTGTGAACAAACCGTGCAAACTGCTATACCGGAAGGTAAAACCCTTTTACTGAAAACTATTCCAAAAGACACAACTGGGAAAATTCAGCCCTTGGATGTGTTTGGGTTTAGGATCTGGAAGAATTTCGTACGAAAAATCTCTGACACTTCTATTCTTTTGAGGTCTGATATTAACTTGCATATTAGAAATAACATTATAAAATTACAGTCCCTCACACATAATCAATTGTCTTCACCTAGATTTATTAACGTATTCAAATATTCTTGGTATAAAAGCGGATATATAGAAAATAGACCTCCACATTTTGATAACCCCGTAGACTTTTGTTTCAAGGAAGATATTGAACCTGTTTGTGATATTTGCGGTGATGTTGCAGTAATAACATGTGCATGGTGCAAGAAGAGGTTGTGCCTAAAACACTCCTTCGAAGAATATCATTAATGTGAAAACTTCGTGCCTTAAAAATCGAATGATATTGTTTCTTTTTAACTAATCTTTCGTTATTTAAAACAATTTTAGATTAAAATTAGAATTAGATTAGAATTTTATGCGCAATTTTGCAACTGGACAAATTAACACACACTCATCATATCACACATTTTTTATTTATTTCGTAGAAGATATATTGTAAGTCGAAAGCCTTGAGCAATAAGGGTTAGAGGGACGATATGCGAAAGGGTACGTGTATGTGTGTACAATTTTCAATGGAAATATGTACGTGACTGAACCTAAATAAAAATTCTTCAAACAGTTCTGTTATATATGTATTGTCATTAAAATCGCCTGCTAAACAAAACATAAAAAGTTTTTGAGGGGTAGTTTTCAAATAACAAGGATTTATTAATATAAGAACATGTGCCATTGTTAACAAATAATTAGTTATATTATTATTGATTGTCCAAACTAAATATTTTAATTCATTACTTACAAAAATGTGATATTAATAACTAAATTTTTTATTTATTTATAATACTAAAGGGGTGGATGGCACATAATTTAGGGGTTATTTCGAATAAAACTGATAATTCTTAATAGAATTAATTATCAAAAGTAGATGTTTGCAGCAACAAAGTCCAAAATCTTAAACTATGTGTCATATGGCGAAGCATCCTATAGGGGTAGATTTTTTGAATTATCATACTCTAGGGGGTAAGTATTTTTAAAACTCCAGCTAATATTATAATATAGAATCAATTAGAACAATTTTGTGCAAAAACAAGAAAGAAAAAACAGTGATAGCTCCTAAAACAGTAAAAGTATCAAAAATATAGAAGGGGTGATTTCCACCCCTAAATATGAACGATTGCCCAAAAAAATTTTTTTTTTTCTATAGTCTGGGATCCTCTTTTCACCTGCAAAGTTACAAAAAAATCGGCGTCGGATACTAACCTAACCCCCCTTGTGAGACGAAGAAAAAGGATTGCGAAAGTAGAAACATAGAAAATGGGGTGTTAAAAGGCGGTTTTGAAACATGATCAGGAGTAGGTAGTGAATCACATGGTAGTCATGGGGTCGGTTTGATTATGAATGAAAAAGCAAGACAGCATCTCAAAGATCATGATTTTGTATCTCCCAGATTGTTGTGAGCTAGAATGGAGGTACTAATCAGAAGATTATTTATCATAGCGTGTTACGCCCCAATTGATTCGCGCTACGCTCTCGGGCGTATCTACATCGCGCTTTACGCTCGGTTCCTCTAGATTTTTGAACTTCGTGTTCGACTTCGATAAAAAGAAAAAGTTTGTTTGCAAATATTATGAAATTATAAAAACCTCTATATATTAAGTAATTGTTACATTTTTTTTTCATTTTAGACTGAAAAGGAACTTTATTTACTCAAGGTTCTATCGACCTTAAGGAACACATTTTCATCCAGACACTCGCGCTTCGCGCTCGATATTTGATTTGAAAATCATTTGAACCTTGCGTTCCACGCTCGGTTCTGTGCACCGTATGATAGGAACAAAAAAGTTTGAGCGCACTTACGGCGCGCGATTTGGTCGTCGCGCTTCGCGCCCGAAATACACACATCATGCACTTTGTGCTTCGTGTTATATATATATACTTCATATACAAATTACTAAATTTGTATTTGATTTCAAATGAAAAATAATGATATAATTTAGGCGACAAATTTTATTAGTTAAAATTTTATTTTAGTTTGTGCCGTTTTTCAAAAAAGTTATTCAAAAAAGTTAATTTTGTTCATTTCGAATATATTCTTACAACAAAAATTGATGACAAGTTTGTAAATATTTTTTGAATGCACAATTTTTGTTCATTCATCTGTTTTCGTACCCTGCATTGTTTTTTCAAAAATTTGATTTTTTTTACTGTCAATGTTATTTTCACGAATAAAACAAAAACTCCGCATCCTATCGAAACATGATTCATAACAAATTTGTACCTCTTCTTTGGGTGAACAAATTTTGTTTCTTTCATTTTTTTGGTAGCTCATGTTATTCGTCGAAAAATTTAATTTTTCTATTTTCAATGCTGTTTTTTACGAATAAAACAAAACCTACGCGTCATATCAAAAAGTGAATAATAACAAATTTGTAGATCTATTTTAGGTGCACAATTTTGGTGAAATCACCTTTTGTCGTATCTTGCATAGTTTAACAGCAAAATGGAATTTTTGATTTTTGATTATTTTTTTGTTTAAAAAGCAACGTTTTTTTCCTCCTGACTTTTTTTCATATCGTGCGTTTTTCGTATTAAAATGTTCATTTTTGTTTGTTTTTTGGAATTCTGAAAATGCTATAACTCCAGTATTTTTTTTTATTAGAAAAAGTCATAAGAATATTTTGTTCGTCTTTTTGCGTACTACTAACAAATCAAGTCTCAAAAATTTTCAAAATGTGTTCACTTTTTGAATTTCCATCCAAAATAACTGGTTGACGAACTCGTTCTTTCTTTGTAGGCCATAAAAAAGTGTGCCAAAGCACAATCTAATCTGATGAATCTTTCGAAGGTTATCGTGCCTACACGATACAGACAGACAGACAGACATACAGACATAAATACAGACATAAAGACAGACATAAAGACAGACATAAAGACAGGCATAAAGACATACATAAAGACAGACAGACATACATACATACATACAGACATACAGACAGACAGACTGACAGACTACAGACAGACAGACATACAGACAGACATACAGACAGACAGACAGACATACATACAGACAGACAGACAGACAGACATACATACAGACAGACATATAGACAGACAGACATACAGACAGACATACAGACAGGCAGACAGACAGACAGACAGACAGACAGACAGACAGACATAAAGACATACATACATACTGACAGACATACATACATACAGACAGGCACCTTCGTAAAAATCGTTTTTTCTGAATCAGGAGGTCTCCAAACGTGGAGATTTGATGAAAACCGACAAAGACAAATTTTACATAAAACTAATACCTTCTCATTAGAATAGAATGTAAAAATGATAACGGGGAAAAATTAGTAAGCTTATGCTTAGAAAAGGGCCTATTTATTACAAATACTTGGTTTCGACATAAAAGGATCCACGCGTACACCTGGTGTAAAGGAAATAACCGCAGTATAATTGACTTCGTTATTGCGCATGAAAGACAAAGAGAACTAGTTAAAGATAAAAGAGTCATGAGGGGTTCCGAATGCAATACTGATCATTACCTTTTAGTCTCCAAAATGAACTTAGGGCGGGGATGGAGAAGTAAGAGAACAAAAAAAACGAAACAAATGCGAATGAAGATTGAAAATCTACAGAAACCGGAAGTGCGAATAGAGTTTCAAAATAGGTTAAACGAACGCATAGATAGGGCAACTTGGGAAGCGCTTATAAGCAATAAAGATATAGAGTGCACGTGGACTTTGTTACGGGACATCAATGTTAAAACTGCAATTGAAGTGTGTGGTACGGCAGTGGTAGGAAGAAAGTCTGGTGATGCATGGTGGAATGATGAAATTCAAGCAGCCCAGCAAGAAAAGAAAAAAGCGTACAAGAGAACATTAAACATCACAGGTCTTAGCGATGAGGAGAGAAATAGACTTAAAAGCGACTACAGGCACCAAAATAGGAAAGTTAAACGACTAGTCAAGGAAAGTAAAGATAAAATCAGAACAGAAGAAGAGAAGAAAATACGAAACGGCTTCGAAGGAATTATGAAACTATTATTTAAACTGATAAAGGAAAGTAAAAGTACAGAGTTCGTCAGCATGAGAAACAGCAAAGGTGAAGTTCTATATTACATAGACGGGATAGTAGACGCTTTAAAAGACTCTTCTAAAGAATTATTAGGAGGTGAAGATATAGAGCAACAGAACTGTGACATAGAACATAATGCATCAGAAAACCAATTCTTCAAATACTTTAAGTTTTTTGCATTCTTTAAATCAACTGAATTCTTCAAATTCTTGACTTATTGCATTCTTTGAATTCTTTATATAATTTGAATTCTTTGAATTCTTCAAATACTTTGAATTATTTAAATTCTTTAAATTCTTTGAAATTTTTAAATACTTCGAATTATTTGAATTCTTTGAATTTTGTAGATTCTTCAAATAATTTCAATTCCTTAAATCCTTTCAATTCTTCGAATTCTTTCAATACTTCGAATTCTTCAAATACTTTGACTTCTTATAATTCTTTCAATTCGTTGAATTCTCTAAATTCTTTGAACTTTTTTGATTCATTTCTAAATGCTTTGAATTCTTTGAATCACTTCTAACTCCTTTATATTCCTTTAAATTCCTTTCCATTCATTTGAATTCTTTTGAATTAAAAAAAAAACATCCCTGAATATTTATCACTTTTTGAGTTTTTTAAAATTTCTTTGAATATCTTTGACTTGTGTTGAATTCTTTTAAATTCTGGTGTGCATCAAAAATGCTATGAGTAACCCTCGTACAATAACCATTCAGAAAAGAAAAGAAAAGAATAAGATTACCAAGCCAGATAGATCGTCGAGATAATGTTTTCCTAAATCTCCAAACGTGAAATTTAAGAAGATTCATATTTTCCTCGAAATTGCTGTAATTTACTTTTGAATAAATTTACCAGGTTGCATATCTCAACCAGAGGACTCTGACCTTTCTCACTATGACAGACTATTATTCGTTACTCGAACCTGCCATATTTTCTATCTATACCGAAATACGATCGTTGCTGACGCTAATGAATCACGTTCGAAATTTCGTTAAAAGTTCAATTTGACACAATCACAGGACGAAGATGATTTATTCCTGAAACCGTAAACGATATTTTTCGTTGTCTCTAGCATCAGTGATAATTTTAAACACTCGTTGAGAGCGATATGATATGGGGGTGAGGGGGTGGGGTGGGGGATGGATGTTTGTAGTGGAAAATGTTGGGGGTGGTTAGACTGAGCAGACGATTCACGTCGACTTTAGTTGGCGGCCAGAATTCGTCGCGCGCGCATTTCGTCTCAACCTACGTTGACTTGTACTACTGAAAATACAAAATACATCGAAATGTATTTTAAAAAAATGTTTAACTCGAAAAAACGAGAAATTGTTCTTCGGTGATGTTACGAATGCTCTAGAAACTTGTTTGGAATTGATTAGAGTTTATCAAAAATAAAGGTTTCTATTTCGATAATAATAATAATAATAATAATAATTAGTAGTTTTCAATATTTATAACAAAGAAAACTTTTGCAATTTCCAATAAAATATTTTAAAACGCTAGGGAATTTTTCAACTCTACAAATTATATAGTTTTGCACCCTTTTCGAAAGTTTGAAATGAAATTTAACAAAATGGCGGCTCATTTAATTTTCTCAACAAAGAAAACTTTTACAATTTGCAAGAAAATGTTTTGAAACTCCAGGGACCTTTGAAGCTCTACAAATTATATAGTCTACCACCCTTTTCGAAAGTTAAAACTGATATTTTGCAAAATGGCGGCCCTTTCAATTTTCTTATCAAAGTAAAATTTTACACGTCTCAACCAATCGATTCGAAAATAAATTTTTCGACTTGTCCTGTCATTTTTTTGGCAGAAGGAAACTTAAGCAATAAAACTTATGAATTGAATCGTGAGGAAAGTTTTAGTCTGATCAGAATGAAGTTTCAATGAGTTCTTCTTAGAAATCATATTTTGTACATTTTTTTTAAAGACTTTTTCAAACTAATTCATGGCTTTCTGGGAGTAATAAGCCTAGGAATGCAATCGAGGTTAATTTCTTTGAAGGGATAGAGAAAGTTTAGGACTCATCTTGGTCTACGGAAACTCTGAAGTTGGTCTTTGGGGACCAAAGTGTTGCTTCCCTCTTTCTCGTGGCCGTCAGACTTCTCATTTTCCTTTTCTCTGACTTTTGCCGTCGCCTGTCTCATTTGTTTCCTCGAGTTTGGCAGAACTTTAGAACTTTTAACGAGCGTGACATGCCTCCAGGTTCATCAACGCTTTTATCTTTAATGAAATTCATAAGAAGGAAAAAAAATCTGATAAATATGGTTCACCTTAATTTTTCATTGTGTTTTAGCTAAATTAGGCTTCCGTTAATTGAAAGATAGAAATAGTACCACAAACAATGATTGTAAATGCTTCCAATATCAAATTATGTTTCAATTTGAGTGGCTATTGAATGAGCAGGATTAATGGCAATCGATTTGGTTCCGTAGAGCGCAACTTGTATCGCCTCTGATCGAGAAAGTTTGCTAATAATTTTGACACGTGTTTTCTCTCTAAAGCAGAAGTTCTCGTCGGAGAAGAGATCAGAACGAATTAGCCGACACTGAACCAATTTCCGCCAATAAATTTCAGTTTTCTGCAATAATTCGAAAATTCAATCTCTCAACTAAATTGTGAACTTGAGGTTGTCCAGATTGGAAAAGGAAATACTGAAAATGGGGAAACTGAAGAAATTTGAAATAAAATCACAAATGCTTGAAATAAAACTAAGAAATATAAAAAAATAGGATAGAAAGGAATAGAAAAAGTGTAAATTATATCTAAATGAAAAGTGATTGTGCCAGAAAGTGGGCGATGTGGTTAGTGAATTTGTGCATCGATAATTTGAGGTTTTGTTGAAGAAGATGCATCATTACTATTCGCGGTGAGTGAAGCAAAAGGTTACAATTTTTATAGAATATGTTAAATAATTTCGGCATTGTACGACATGACGGAACTGGGGCACCGGGAAAGATTTATTACCCGAGTTGAGACAGGTAGAAAAAAAAAGATCCCGGTGAAAACTTACTTTCAGATTTTTTCAAGTCAAAAATTTCTTCACTTTTTGCTAAAATTTAGCGCTTGATTTATTCATCCTTTGAGAATTTTAAAAGAGATTGTCTCTAAAAATGAGATTAAAAATATAATTTAGTGGAAGTAAATTTATGTCTCTGGAGATTGAAGAAGCTTTAGCAAATAAAAATTTATATCTGTATGCTAGACGCTTTTTCTCAACACCTTTTTTCCTTTCTGAGGTAACTATCCCACAAGGGAGAGAATACGAGAAAGATAATGAAAATGGATGTTTGCTCAAGTAAAAAGGACACATGATTCACTGGCCAGAAAACAATCTGAATAATTTTTCTTTGCATTTTAAGAGCTAATTATTATGGTTTTCTTTGTTTGGGAGGAGAATTTTAATTTTAAATTTTAGATTTTGAAATGCGAAAATTGTTAAAATGGAGGAGGCATTTTTCTAAAACTGAAAGTTGAAATAATCCATTTTGGTAGAAAATGCATCTTTTTTAGTTGGACATTCAACTATTCCATTTTTCATTGAGGATTCATCTTTTTTGGTTGAAAATTCGAAAACTTTGTTTAAAGTTAAACTGCTTTGATAAACATTCATTTTATTGGCTGAATATTGAACTATTTTGTTAAAAAGTTTTTTTTCTTGTCAGAAATTAATGATTTTAAGTGAAAATTTAATTTTTTTAATCGAAAAGTTTCCAATCTATTTTTTGTTCAGAATTCATCTCTTTTGGTTAAAAATTCTACTATTTGGTAGAAAATTAATTTTCCCGAACGAAAATTTAACTAATCCATTTTGGTAAAAAAATCGTTTTTAGTTGAAATTCAGCTATTCAATTTTTCATTTATGCCTCATCTTTTTTTTAATAAAAAAATTCCACAAATTGTTTGGAAGTTGAACTGCTTTTTTAAACATTCCTTTTATTGGTTCAGGGTTGAACTATTTTGTTGCAAATTTGTTTATTCTGTTAGAAACTAATGTTTTAAGTCAAAATTTGATTTTTTAAATTGAAAAATCTACTACTGTATTTTTTGCTCAGAATTCATCTCTTTTGGTTACAAATTCTACTACTAATCCATTTTGGTAGAAAATTCACATTTTTTTAGTTGAAAATTCAATTTTTCATTAAGGATTCATCTTTTTTTGGTGAAAATTCAACAACATTGTTTGGATAAACATTCATTTTATTGGTTGAAGATTGAACTATTTTGTTGAAAAGTTGTTTTTTGGTGTCAGAAATTAATGTTTTTAAGTGAAAATATAAATTTTTAAATTGAAAAGTTTACTATTATATTTTTTGCTCAAAATTCATCTCTGTTGTTTAGAAATTCTACTATTTCGTAGAAAATTAATTTTCTTAATTGAAAATTCAACTAATCCATTTTGGCAGAAAATTTATTTTTTTGAGTTGATAATTCAACTATTCAATTTTTCATTGAGGAATAATCTTTTTTGGTTGAAAATTCATCAAATTTTTTTAAAGTTGAACTGCTTTGTTAAACATTAATTTTATTGGTTGAATATTGAACTATTTTGTTGAGAAGTTGCCCTCTTTCAGAAATCAATGTTTTTAAATGAAAATTTAATTTTTCAAATTGAGAAGTTTACTATTATATTTTTTGTTCAGAATTCATCTCTTTTGGTTGAAAATTCTACTATTTGGTAGAAAATTAATTTTCCTGAATGAAAATTTAACTTATTCATTTTGGTAGAAAATTTATCGCTTTTAGTTGAAAATGCAATCTCTTTTGGTGAAAAATCCTACTATTCAGCAGAAAATCAATCTTCTTAATTGAAAATTTAACTAATCCATTTTGGTAGAAAATTCATCTTTTTTTTAGTTGAAAATTCAACTATTCAATTTTTCATTGAGGACACATCTTTTTTTGTTCAAAATTCAACAAATTTTTTGAAAGTTGAACTGTTTTGTTAAATATTCCCTTTATTGCTTCAGGGTTGAAATATTTTGTTGCAAATTATTTTTTTTCTGTTACAAACTAATGTTTTTAGGTCAAAATTTGATTTTTTAAATTGAAAAATCTACTACTATATTTTTTACTCAGAATTAATCTCTTTTGGTAACAAATTCTACTATTTAGTAGAAAATTAATTTTCTTAATTGAAAATTTAACTAATCCAATTTGGTAGAAAAATCGTTTTTAGGTGAAAATTCAACTATTTAATTTTTCATTGAGGATTCATCTTTTTTGGTTGAAAATTCAAAAACTTTGTTGAAAGTTGAACTGCTTTGGTAAAAATTCATTTTATTGGTTGAAAATTGACCTATTTTGTTGAAAAAATTTTTTTTGTCATAAATTAATGTTTTTAAGTGAAAATTTAGTTTCTTAAATTGAAAAGTCTACTATTATATTTTTTGTTCAAAATTCATCTCTTTTGGTTAAAAATTCCACTATTTGGTAGAAAATTAATTTTCCTGAATTAAAATTTAACTAATGCATTTTGGTAGAAAATTAATCGTTTTTAGTTGAAAATTTAACCTAGTTTGAATTCTACTTTTCAGTAGAAAATCAATCTTCTAAATTGAAAATTTAACTAATCCATTTTGGTAGAAAGTTCATCTTTTTTTTTAGTTGAAAATTCAACTATTCAATTTTTCATTAAAAATTTATCTTTTTTTGTTGAAAATTTAACAACTTTGTTGGAAGTTGAACTGCTTTGTTAAACATTCTTTTTATTGGTTCAGGGTTGAACTATTTTGTTAGAAATTCTTTTTTTCTGTTAGAAATTAATGTTTTTAAGTGAAAATTTTATTTTTTAAATTGAAAGGTCTACTATTATATTTTTTTGTTCAAAATTTCTCTCTTTTGGTCAAAAATTCTATTCAGTAGAAAATTAATTTTCTCAATTGAAAATTTAATTAATCCATTTTGGTAGAAAATTCATCCTTTTTATTGAAAATTCAACTATTAAATTTTTCGTTAAGGATTTATATTTTTTGGTTAAAAATTCAACAACTTTGTTAAAAGTTGAACTACTTTGTTAAAAATTCACTTTATTGGTTCAAAATTGAACTATTTTTTTGAAAATCTATTTTTTTTCTGTTAGAAATTAATGTTTTTACGTGAAAATTAGATTTTCAAAATTGAAAAGTCTACTACTATATTTTTTGTTCATAATTCATCGCTTTTGGTTACAAATTCTACTTCTTGTTAGAAAATTAATTTTCTTAACTGAAAATTTAACTAATTCATTTTGGTAGAAAATGGATAGTTTTGAGTTGAAAATTCAATCTCTTTTGATCAAATATTCTACTATGCAGTAGAAAATTAATCTTCTAAATTGAAAATTTAACTAATCAATTTTGGTAGAAAATTCATCTTTTTTAGTACAAAATTTAACTATTTAATTTTTCATTGAGAATTCACCTTTTTTTGTTGAATTTTAAACTGCTTTGTTGAACATTCCTTTTATTGGTTCAGGTTTGAACTATTTTGCTGAAAATTCTTTTTTTCTGTTAGAAACTAATGTTTGTAAGAGAAAAATAGATTTTTTAAATTCAAAAGTCTACTACCATATTTTTTGTTGAAAATTTATCTCTTTTGTTTAAAAATTCTACTATTTATTAGAAAATTAATTTTCTTAATTGAAAATTCAACTAATCCATTTTGGCAGATAATTCATCTTTTTTAGTTGATAATTCAACTATTCAATTTTACATTGAGGAATAATCTTTTTTGGTTGAAAATTCATCAAATTTTTTTAAAGTTGAACTGCTTTGATAAACATTCATTTTATTGGTAGAAAATTGATCGTTTTTAGTTGAAAATTCAACTATTCAATTTTTCATTGAGGATTCATCTTTTTGGTTTGAAAATTCAATAACTTTGTGTAAAGTTGAACTGCTTAGTTAAAAATTCATTGTATTGGTTCCAGATTGAACTATTTTGTTACAAATTATTTTTTTTTTTGTCAGAAATTAATGTTTTTAGGTAAAAATTTACATTTTTAAACTGAAAAGTCTACTGCTATATTTTTTGCTCAGAACTCATCTTTCTTGGTTAAAAATTCTAATATTTGGTAGAAAATTAATTTTCTTAAGTGACAATTTAACTAAGCCATTTTGGTAAAAAATTCATATTTTTTAGTTGAAAATTCAACTATTCAATTTTCCATTGAGGATTCATCTTTTTTGGTTGAAAATTCAACAAATTTTTTGAAATTTGATCTGCTTTGCTGAAAATTCCTTTTTTTGGGTCAGAGTTGAAATATTTTGTTACAAATTCTTTTTACATTCTCATTCTAATGAGAAGGTATTGGTTTTATGTAAAATTTGACATAGTCGGTTTTCATCAAATCTCCACGTTTTGAGACCCCCTGAGCCAGAAAAAACGGTTTTTACCAAGGTGTCTGTCTGTCTGTAGTCTGTCTGTCTGTCTGTCTGTCTGTCAGTCTGTCTGTCTGTCTGTCTGTCTGTCTGTCTGTCTGTAGCCACGATAACTTTCGAAAAAATGATCAGATTTGATTGAGCTTTGGCACACTTTTTTATGGCCGAAAAATAGAGAACGAGTTCGTTAACCAGCTATTTTGGATGAAAATTCAAAAAGTGAGCACATTTTGAAAATTTTTGAGACCACTTTTTTTGAAGATTTAAAAATTCTATGTATGGTTATTAGTAGTACGCAAAATGACGAACAAAATATTCTAATGACTTTTCGTGATAAAACAAAAATTACTGGAGTTATAGCATTTTCAAAATTCCAAAAAACAAACGAAAATGTACATTTTAAGCCGAAAAACGCACGATATGAAAAAAAGTCAAGAGGAGAAAAACGTTGCTTTTTGAGCGCCCTATAATATTTTCATAACAACTTTTTGAATTTTTTGAAAAATAAAAAATTCAAATTTTGATCGCACAAAAAAATAATCAAAAATTCCATTTTGCTGTGAAACTATGCAAGATACGAGAAAAGATCATTTCACCAAAATTGTGCACCCAAAAAAGATCTACAAATTTCTCATGATTCACTTTTTGATATGACGCGTAGTTTTTGTTTTATTCGTAAAAAACAGCATTGAAAATAGAAAAATCAAATGCACAGAACCGAGCGTGGAACGCAAGGTTCAAATGAGTTTCAAATCAAATATCGAGCGCGAAGCGCGAGTGTCTGGATGAGAATGTGTTCCTTAAGGTCGATAGAACCTTGAGTAAATGAAGTTCCTTTTCAGTCTAAAATAAAAACAAATTTAACAATCACTTAATATGTAGAGGTTTTGATAATTTTATAATATTTGCAAACAAACTTTTTCTTTTCATCGAAGTCGAACACGAAGTTGAAAAATCTAGAGCAACCGAGCGTAAAGCGCGATGTAGATACGCCCGAGCGCGTAGCGCGAGGTGAATACATAATCGAGCGCGAAGCGCGCGATCCAACAGTTGCGCGCCCTAGGCGCGCTCAAACTTGCGAGCAAAGCGAGCCGCGCGCGAAGCGCGCGATGAGAATGTGCCCGCGAAGCGGGCAGATTTTTTTTTGTTAGAAACTGATGTTTTTAAGTGAATATTTGACTTTTTAAATTCAAAAGTTTACTACTATATTTTTTGTTCAAAATTCATCTCTTTTGGTTAAAAATTCTACTATTTATGACCAAATTAGTTTTCTTAATTGAAAATTAAACTAATCCATTTTGTTAGAAAAATCGTTTTTAGTTGAAAATACAACTATTCAATTTTTTATTGACGATTCATCTTTTTTTGTTTAAAATTCAACAACTTTGTTGAATGTTGAGCTGCTTTGTTGAACATTCCTTTCATTAATTCAGGGTTGAACTATTTTGTTGAAAATTATTTTTTCCTGTTAGAAATCAATGTTTTTAAGTGAAAATTTGATTTTCCAAATTGAAAAATCTACTAATATATTTCTTGTTCAGAATTCATATCTTTTGGTTAAAAATTCTACTATTAACTAGAAAATTAATTTTCTTAATTGAAAATTTAACTAATCCATTTTGGTAGAAAATTCATATTTTTTAGTTGATAATTCAACTATTCAATTTTTCATTGAGGGTTCATCTTATTTTGATGATAATTCAACAACTTTGTTTAAAGTTAAACTGCATTGTCAAACATTCATTTTATTGGTTCAAAATTGAACTATTTTGTTGAAAAGTTGCCCTCTTTCAGAAATCAATGTTTTTAAGTGAAAAGTTAATTTTTCAAATTGAAAAGTTTACTCTTATATTTTTTCTTCAGAATTCATCTATTTTGGTTAAAAATTCTACTATTTGGTAGAAAATTAATTTTCCTAATTGAAAATTCAACTAATCCATTTTCGCAGAAAATTCATCCTTTTAATTGAAAATTTAACTATTCAATTTTTCATTGAGGATTCATCTTTTTTGGTTGAAAATTTAACAAATTTTTTGAAAGTTGAACTGCTTTGTTAAACATTCCTTTTATTGGTTCAGGGTTGAACTATTTTGTTGAAAATTCTTTTCTTTTTGTTAGAAAGTAATTTTTTCAAGTGAAAATGATATTTTTCAAATTGAAAAGGCACTACTATATATTTTGTTAAAAATTCATCTCTTTTGGGTGAAAATTCTACTATTTGGTACAAAATTAATTTTCTAAATTGAAAATTTAACTACTTTATTCTGATAGAAAAATCGTTTTTAGTTGAAAATTCAACTATTCAATTTTTCATTCAGGATTAATCTTCTTTGGTTGAAAATTCAACAAATTTTTTGAAAATTGAAGATTAAGCATTCCTTTTATTGGTTCAGAGTTGAACTATTTTGTTGAAAATTCTTTTTTTCTCTTAGAAACTAATGTTTTTAAGTGAAAATCTGATTTTTTAAATTGAAAAATCTACTATTATATTTTTCGCTCAAAATTCATCTCTTTGGTTAAAAATTCTACCATTTGGTAGAAAATTAATTTTCCTGAATGCAAATTTAATTAATTTATTTTGGTAGAAAATGGAACGTTTTTAGTTGAAAATTCAATCTCTCTTGGTAAAAAATTCTACTATTCAGTGGAAAATTAATCTTCTAAATTGAAAATTATACTAATCCATTTTGGTAGAAAATTCATCTTTTTTTTAGTTGAAAATTCAACTATTCAATTTGTCATTGAGGATTCATATTTTTTTGTTTAAAATTCAACAAATTTTTTGAAAGTTGAACTGATTTGTTGTACATTTCTTTTTTTCGGTTCAGAGTTGAAATATTTTGTTGCAAATTCTTTTTTTCTGTTAGAAATTAATGTTTTTAAGTGAAAATTTAAGTTTTTAAATTGAAAGGTCAACTATTATATTTTTCGTTCAGAATTCACCTCTTTTGGTAAAAAATTCTACTTTTAGTAGAAAATTAATTTTTTAAATTGAAAATTTAACTAATCCATTTTGGCAGAAAATTCATCCTTTTTAGTTGAAAATTCAACTATTCAATTTTTCGTTGAGGATTTATTTATTTTTGGTTAAAAATTCAACAACTTTGTTAAAAATTCACTTTATTGGTTCAAAATAGAACTATTTTTTTGAAAATCCCTTTTTTCTGTTAGAAATTAATGTTTTTACGTGAAAATTAGATTTTCAAAATTGAAAAGTCTACTACTATATTTTTTGTTCATAATTCATCGCTTTTGGTTACAAATTCTACTTTTTGGTAGAAAATTAATTTTCTTAACTGAAAATTTAACTAATCCATTTTGGTAGAAAATTCATCTTTTTTAGTTGAAAATTCAACTATTGAACAATTGTTACAAATTATTTTTTTCTGTTAGAAATTAATGTTTTTAAGTGAAAATTTTATTTTTTAAATTGAAAGGTCTACTATTATATTTTTTGTTCAAAATTCCTCTCTTTTGGTCAAAAATTCTACTATTCAGTAGAAAATTAATTTTCTCAATTGAAAATTTAATTAATCCATTTTGGTAGAAAATTCATCCTTTTTATTTGAAAATTCAACTATTCAATTTTTCGTTAAGGATTTATTTTTTTTGGTTAAAAATTCAACAACTTTGTTAAAAGTCGAACTACTTTGTTGAAAATTCACTTTATTGGTTTAAAATTGAACTATTTTTTGAAAATCCCTTTTTTCTGTTAGAAATTATTGTTTTACGTGAAAATTATATGTTCAAAATTGAAAAGTCTATTACTATATTTTTTGTTCATAATTCATCGCTTTTGGTTAAAACTTCTACTATTTGGTAGAAAATTAATTTTCGAAATTGAAAATTTAACTAATCCTTTTTGTTAGAAAATTGATCGTTTTTAGTTGAAAATTCAATTTTTTTTTGTCAAAAATTCTACTATTAAGTAGAAAATTAATTTTCTTAATTGAAAATTTAACTAATCCATTTTGGCAGAAAATTCATCCTTTTTAGTTGAAAATTCAACTATTCAATTTTTCGTTAAGGATTTATCTTTTTTGGTTAAAAATACAACAACTTTGTTAAAAGTTGAACTATTATTTATTATTAAATTATTTTTTATTATTTTTTTATTATTTTTATTTATTTTATTTTTATTATTTTTTTTTATTTATTATATTAAATTATTAACTATTATTATTATTAAAATTGAACAATTTTTTTGAAAATTTCTTTTTTCCTGTTAGAAAATAATGCTTTTGAAATTTTAATTGTTTAAACTAAAAAGTCCACTACTATATTTTTTGTTCAGAATTTATCGCTTCTGGTTAAAAATTCTACTATTTGGTAGAAAATTAATTTTCTTAACTGATAATTTAACTAATTCATTTTGGTCAAAAATTGACCGGTTTTAGTTGAAAACTCAACTATTCAATTTTTCATTGCGAATTCATTCTTTTTGTTGAAAATTTAACAACTTTGTTGAAATTTGAACTACTTTCTTAAATATTCATTTTATTGGTTGAAAATTAAACATTTTTGTTGACAATTAATTTTTGTATTAGAAATTGATGTTTTTGAGTGAAATTTACCTATGCTATTTTTAGTTGCAAATTGATCGTTTTTAGTTGAAAATTCAACTAAATAATTTTTTATTAAGAATTTTTCTTTTTTTTTTGCAGAAAGTTAATTTTCTTGATTGAACATTCAATTGCTTGGCTGAAAGTTGAAATACTTTCTTAAAAATTAATTTTATTTCTTGAAGATTATCTCTTCAGTTGAAAATCTGACTATTTTGTTGAAAATTCGTTCTTTATTGATTTATAATTAAGATTTTACTTTCCCATTATTGGTTGAAAATTGATCGTTCTTAGTTGAAAATTTAACAATTTGGTAGAAAATTATTCTTGATTGAAAATTTAAATCTTTTTTAGAACATTCCTTTTTTTTTTAATTTTGTTCAATTTATTCAACTGCAAATTTATATTTCACTTTTGGTTGAAAGTTGATCGTTTTTAGTTCGAATTTCACCTATTAAATTTTTAATTGAGTATTCATATTTTTTTATTGAAAATTCAACTGCTTGTTTCAAATTTAAACTACCTTGTTAAACATTCATTTTAATGGTTAAAAATATACCTATCCTTTGAAAAAAAAATTTTTTTTTTGCTTTTAGTGACAAATTAATTATTTTTAACTGAAAATTTAACACTATTCTATTTTTGGTTGAAAATTGGTCGTTATTATATAAAAATTTAATGACTTGGTAGTTTATTTATTCTTCTTATTATAATTTCATCTTCTTGATTGAAATTTCAACTACTTTGTTGAAAGTTTAACTACTCTGTTAAAAATTAATTTCATTAGGTAAAGATCCATCTTTTTGGTTGCAAATTTAACTATTTTTTTGCTAAAAATTAATTTAATTTAAACAAGTTGAAAATTCAACTATTTTGTTGAAAATTTAATTAATTTCTTGAAAATTTAACTCTTTTGTTTAAAATTCGTCTTGTTGGTAGAAAATTAAACTTTGGGATTTAAAATTTAACTATTTTGTTGAAAATTCGTTTCTTTTTTTGTTAAAAATTAAGTTTTTTAACTGAAAATTTAACTAGTCCATTATTGCTTGAAAATTGATCGTTTTTAGTTGAAAATTTAACTTTTTGGGTGAAGATTAACTTTTTAGTTGAAAATTAAACTGTTTTGTAGAAATTTCGTCCTTTATATATAGCCCCTACATTTTTTTTTGAATCAACAAGAAAATAAATTAATTTTTTTCTGAACAAAAACAAATTATATTTAGAGATTCCTCACGCCCCATAAAATTTAAGACGTATTTTCCATAAGAAAAAAGACGTTTTTGTAATTTTTATTCAGAATCGTCAAAATGAGGTAAATCGAGCGCAAACTCAAAATTTCTCTTCAAAATTTGCAATGGAATACAAATGAATAATTATTTTTAAAATATTGGCCTTAAAAGTCTGTTTTATAGGGTCCTAAAAAACCCCCATAAGTGAAAAATTTGGTTTTGCGAATTTCTGGCGCTAATTACGATTTTTTTGCGATTTTTTAAATAAAAATTGTTTCTAGTACGTAAAATACTACTTTACACTGGTAATTAAATGTTTGATAAATTGTTTAAACAATTTTTGATTGTTTTTAGCAATTATCTCTTAAAATAGAAATAGAAAGTCGCGATTTTTTCCGAATTTTTAATCCTCTAGTTAGTTCGAGGAAAGAATAAATCAAATTTAACAGAAATAATTGTTTAAAAAATTCATGATTATTTATAATAATATTCTGTTACAATAATGCTAGATAGTTGCAAATTTTTTCTAAAATTTTCCACTTTTGATCCACTTTTCAATCAGAGTGAGCTAGTTATTAATTCAACCTGATGAAGATAACATTTGTTTAAACAATAATTGTTTGAATAAATTAATATTGTTAATAACTTATTTCTCCTATAGTAATGCTATAGTAAGTTGAATATTTAAGAAAAAACGCAATTTTCCAGCGTTATTGAATCATATTATTCAATATAATGATAAATTGTTTAAACAATTATATTTATTAACCTGCATTTATCATTACTTCACCAAGTAAAAAGTGGATGAAAAGTTGAATATTTCAGAGAAAATCGTAAATTTCTAGCATTATTCAAAGATAATATTATTTAAGATGATAATAAATTGTTTAAACAATTATGTTTGTTAACTTGCAATAATTATCACTTCACTAAATTGAAAGTTGACAAAAAGTGGAAAATTTCGGACAAAATCACAACTATCTAGCATTACTACACGAGAAGATAGTTATAAATAATAATAATTCATTTAAACAATTATGTTTGTTAAATATTATTCATTTTTTCCTGGCTCTAAGTGAAAAGTGGACAAGAAGCTGAATATTTAAAAAAAAACTGCAACTTTCTAGCATTATTCAAAGATAATATCAGTTAAAATAATAATTAATTGTTTAAACAATCATGTTTGTTAACTTGAATTAATTATCACCTCCCTCTTAGTTAAAAGTTGATGAAAAGTGAAAAATTTCAGAAAAAGCCGCAATTTTCTAGCATTATTCGAAGGGAATATTATTAAAAATGAAAATTAATTTTTTAAACAATTATTTTTGTTAAATATTACTAATTTTTTCCTGATTCTAAGTGAAAAGTGGACAACAAGTTGAATATTAAAAAAAACTGCATTTTTCTAGCATTATTCAATGATAATATTAGTTAAAATAATAATTAATTGTTTAAACAATTGCTTTTGTTAACTTGAATTGATTATCACGTCACTATCAGTTAAAAGTTGATGAAAAGTAAAAAATTTCAGAAAAAGCCGCAATTTTCTAACATTATTCAATGATAATATTAGTTAAAATAATAATTAAATGTTTAAACAATTGCGTTTGTTAACTTGAATTAATTATCACCTCACTATCAGTTAAAAGTTAATGAAAATTAAAAAATTTCAGAAAAAGCCGGAATTTGCTAGCATTATTCGAAGGGAATATTATTAAAAATGAAAATTAATTGTTTAAACAATTAGGTTTGTTAATTATTATTAATTTTTTCCTCGCTCTAAATGAAAAGTGGACAAGAAGTTGAATAAAGAAAAAACTGCAACTTTCTGGCATTACTCAAAGATAATATTAGTTAAAATAATAATTAATTGTTTAAACAATTGCGTTTGTTAACTTGAATTAATTATCACCTCACTATCAGTTGAAAGTTGATGAAAAGTAAAATATTTCAGAAAAAGCCGCAATTTTCTAGCATTATTCGAAGGGAATATTATTAAAAATGAAAATTAATTGTTTAAACAATTATGTTTGTTAAATATTATTAATTTTTTCCTCGCTCTAAATGAAAAGTGGACAAGAAGTTGAATAAAGAAAAAACTGAAACTTTCTGGCATTACTCAAAGATAATATTAGTTAAAATAATAATTAATTATTTAAACAATTACGTTCGTTAACTTGAATTAATTATCACCTCACTCTTAGTTAAAAGTTGATGAAAAGTGAAAAATTTCAGAAAAAGCCGTAATTTGCTAGCATTATTCGAAGGGAATATTATTAAAAATGAAAATTAATTGTTTAAACAATGACGTTTGTTACCTTAAATTAATTATCACCTCACTTTAATTGGAAAGTGAAGAAAAAGTGGAAGAATGGAGAAAAAACCAACTTTATAGCATCATTCTAAGAGAATATCATTATAAATGATAATACATTGTTTAAACAATTACTTGTGTTAGATTTAGTTAATTATTGCTTTTATCTAACTGAAAAGTTGAAAATAAGTTGAAAAATTCGGAAAAAACGCGACTCTCTACACCATATTCTAAAAAAAATTGCTAATAACAATAATAAATTGTTTAAACAATTTTTGTAAGCATCTAATTATTAGTACAAAGTAGTATTTCATTTATTGGAAACAATTTGTTTGAGAAAAAACCGCACATGTTCCGATAACCTTCGGTTTGGCACATGTGGTCTGGCCAGACCACTGCATATTTCCATACAAATGAATGGAAATATGTGAATATTGCGTTTTTGGAGGTGTGTGGAAATGCACTTATATAGCATGCAGATATATATTTTTAGTTTTTTCTTATTCCTATTGGATTTCGCATAGGTTTAATTACGCACTGCGGCAAAAATAAAAAAAATGAAGGTAGAAAAACAATGTTACAGGTCAAGAAACTTTTTTTTTCTTTCATTTTTACGCTTTATTTTGATCTATAATATTCTTATAAAAGGAATTTTTATGGATGAGGGAGAAGTAAGGGATGGGAAGAGTAGGATGTGAGGGATTGGGACGTAGGAGAAGTGAGTTTAAGTGAGTTATGTGAAGGGTGGTGAAGTAGAGAAAGAAGAAGTAAGGAAAGTGAGTGAGTGTAAAGTAGGAGAAGTGAGAGATGTAAAGAATGCGAGGGGTTGGGATGTAGAGAAGGGAGAAATAGGAGAAGTGAAAGGGGGTGAGGAAGTAAGGGGGTGGGATGCGTGTCAAATGAAAAGGGGTATTGAGGAGAGGGAAGGTAGATGCGGGAGAATTAAGGGAAGGAGAAGTATCGGAATGGAATTGGGAGAAGTGGAGAAGTAAGGGAAGTGATGGGATTGGTAGAGTGGGATGTGAGGGGTTAGGAAGTAGGATAAGGGAGTGTAAGTCAGGGATGTGAGGGGAAGGGAAGTAGAGAAAGGAAAGTAAGGAAAGGGAGGGAGTAGAAAGTTGGAGAAGTGTGGGATGTGAAGAATATGAGCAGTTAGGATGTAGAGGAGGGAAAAATAAAATAAGTGAAGGGGGGAGAAAGTGAGGGGTTGGGATACTTGGAGAATGAAAGTAGGGGAATCGAGAAGAGGGGAAGTAGATGAGGGAGAAGTAAGGGAAGGTTGAAAAAGAGATGTAGGAGAAGTATGGGAGTGTAATTAGGGGAAGTAGAGGATGGAAAAGTAAGGGAAATGATGGGATTGGAGGTGTGGGATGTGAGGGGAGGGTAAGTAGAGAAAGAAGAAGTGAGGAAAGTGAAGAGGTAGAAAGTTGGATAAGTGTGGGATGTGAAGAATGTTAGGGGTTGGGATGTAGAGGAGGGAGAAGTAAGAGAAGTGAAGGGGTGAGCAAGTGCGGAGGTGGGATGCGTGGGGAATGAATGTAGGGGAGTTGAGGAGAGGGAAAGTAGATAAGGGAGAAGAGGAGATGTAGGAGAAGTATGGGGGGTGGAATTAGGGGAAGTAGAGGATGGAGAAGTGAGGGAAATGATGGGATTGGAAGTGTGGGATGTGAGGGGTTGGGAACTGGGAGAAGTGAGTTAAAGTGAGAAATGTGAGGGGAGAGGAAGTGGGGAAAGAAAAAGTAAGGAAAATGAGGGGGTTGAAAGTTGGAGATAATAAGAAATTTTCATTAATTCGCAACAGTTGCAAATTCAAACGTTGAAAAAAGAAGAAAATGAAATTTCGAAAAGTGAAAAATTTAATTTTAAATTTTTATAAATTTTTAGTATTCTTCAATTTTCAGGTGTTGAATAATATTTTTTTCAAAAATTCTCAATCAGAAAATCTTCCGGATTCGTTTTCCACAATTTTGGAAATCCTTTTTAATGTTTAAAAATCTTTTTAGATATTCTATTAAAATTAATTTTATAAAAAATAAGGAATCACTTTAAATGTTTTCATGAATCTTGAGACAATTTTTTTATAATTTCAAAAACTTTTAAAATCATTTTCAATAAAATTTGTTAAATTTTTAACCAAAGAAATGAACCTTTGACTGAAATGATGCATCTACAATCAAAAAAATAAATTTGGCATAAAATAGTTAAATTTTCAACTCATGATGTTCTCTACCAAAAAATACCAATTTTTCAACAAAATAGATGAATTTTTACCTAAAAAATATAAATTTTTAACGAAAATAAAATAGTTTAATTTTAAGTTAGATAAATACGTTGTTAACAAAATAAAATAAATTTTCAACAAAATAGTTAAATTTTTAACCAAAGAGATGAATTTTCAACCAAAAAATTAAACATCTATGAAAAAAAATTTCGACGAAAAATAGAATAGTTAAATTTTTAGCTAAAAAAATTAATTTTAGATAAAAGAAACTAATTTTCAACCAAAGAAATAAAATTTCAACCTAAACATTGATTTTTTACAAAAAAGAGACATTTTTAACAAAATAGATGAATTTTTCACTAAAAAAGATGAATTTTCAACAAAAAATAGAAAAGACTAATTTTCAGTCACAGAAATAATTTTGTAAGAAAATAAAATAAATTCTCAACGAAATAGTTAAATTTTCAACAATATAAGTGAATTTTCCACCAAAAGATTAAATGTCTGTAAAAAATCGACACCAAATGGAATAGTTAAATTTTTTGTTAAAACAATTAATTTTCAACTAAAAAAAATCATTTTCAACCAAAAAATAAAATTTCAACCTAAAAATTGATTTTCTAATAAAAATGACATATTTTTAACAAAATACATGAATTTTCAACCAAAAAGGTTAATTTTATACCAAAAAAAGAGACATTCTTAATCAAATAGATGAATTTTTAACTAAAAAAGATGAATTTTGCACAAAAAATAGAAAAGATTAATTTTCAGTCAGAGAAATAAGTTTTTAAGAAAATAAAAAAAATTCTCAACGAAATAGTTAATTTTTCAACAAAATAAGTGAATTTTCCAACAGAAGACTAAATGTCTATACAAAAATCGACAGAAAATGGAATAGTTAAAGTTTTTGTTAAAACAATTAATGTTCAATTTAAAAAAATAATTTTTGACCAATGAAATGAAATTTCAACCAAAAAGGTTAATTTTTTTACCAAAAAAGAATAATTTTTAACAAAATACATAAATTTTGAACCAAAAAGGTTAATTTTTCGCCAAAAAAGACAATTTTTTAATAAAAAAGATGAATTTTCAACGAAAACAGATAAATTTCCAACAAAAAATAAGATCGTTTAATTTTTAATTGGAAAAATAAGTTTCCAAGCAAATAAAATTAATTTTAAACGAAATAGTTAAATTTTCAACTAAATATATGCATTTTCTACCAAAAAGATGAAATGTCTATAAACAAAATTTGGACAGAAAATTTAGTTACACTTATAATTAAAAAAATTAATTTTCAGTAAAAAAACTAATTTTCAACCAAAGAAATGAATTTTCAACCAAAAAGATTAATTTTCTACCAAAAAGAATAATTTTTCAAAAATTAATTGAATTTTCAACCAAGCATTATATTTTTTAATTGGATTTTCAACCTTATTGTTGAATTTACAACCAAAAAAGTGAATAAGGCATTTTCAAATAAAGAGTTGAATTTTCAACTGAAGAAGATTGCTTCAACGAAACATGAAGTAGTTAAATTTTCAGTAAAAAAATTAATTTTCAATAAAAAAACAACTAATTTTCAAGCCAAAGAAATTAATTTTGAACATAAACATTAAATTTCTCCCAAAAAAGGAATAAGTTTCAACAAATCTACTGCAAAAGACAAATTTTTAACAAAGTACAGAATTTTTTAATCAAATAGTTGAATTTTTAACTGAAGAAGATAAATGTTCAACCAAACATGGGATATTTGAATTTTCAGAAAAAGAATAATTGAAAAGAAAACCTAACATAATATTTAAATTTTGAACAAAAAAAGAAAATTTTCTAACTAAAATGATGAATCATAAAAAAATGAATTTTTAAAAAAGTAGTTAAACTTAAATTTTTAATTTTAAATTGAATTAAATTTACGTGAATTAAATTAAATGTTGAATTTTGAACCGAAAAAGGTTTTTCAGTCGCTATTCACGTTTAGCGAAAATCTTGAAAATTTAATCAAATAAAATCATAGAAGATTTTCCGTAAAATCCATAACGAAATGTTGGAAAATGAACCGGGTTTTTTTTCTAAAGAAAGAATAATTAGAAAAATAATGTTCTAGTTTTTTTTTAACTTCTGAATATCTTTTAAAATGTTTAGAATTTTTCCAAAAACTAAAATTAATTTTTTTTTAAATTCCAGTTTAAAAATCCGGCATTCCCTTATCCATTTCCGTGAGAAGGAACCTTTTAAAAATATTTCTTGCTTTCTTGTTTCAGGTCGTCTAGAGGAGGATCATAATTTGAAGGATTTCACAACCTCTAAGGACAAAAGGTTCATCCAGGACGTGACTGTTCGCACCAGTGAGACTTGGTAAATAAAAAAAAAAAAATAAAAAAACTGTTGGAAAAATTTTTTTTTTGTGAAAATACATTCTGTTATATTTAAACAAATTAATTGGATTTAATATAGAATAAACTCAATTTTCCGTGATTTGAATTTTACTTCTATAGAAAGAAGGTTTTACTCTCCGAAGGAAACTTTTTCCTCTATAAAAGAAAAATTGTCACTGCGTTCATAACTTGATTTGTTAAAAGTTTATGAGCACTTAAATTCGCGCTAAAATTGGATTCTGAGATCTGAGAATAATTATCAGTTTGTGGAATTTTTAATAGAACAAGCAAACATTAACCGTATGTGGAAATTTTTGGTTTTGAAAAATAATTATTTCAATTTACATAATGCAATGAAAATATGAAAAAATGTTTATTTTAGATTTACTTCTTAACAAAATTTTTGACCTAGAACTTTAAAAATGAAATTTCCTTTTAAAAATAAAAATTAGTAATACATTAATGCCACAAATAAGTTCAAAAAACGTGGTAAATTAAAACTTGTACACTAGAGTGGTCCAAAATTGCATTGGAATTTTTTTTTCTGGAATTTTCAAGCATATTTTGATTCCTCAATCTTTCTCCATCTTTCTATCAATTGTCTTTCCCTCTTCTTTTTTCCACTCCTTCATAGCTGAATCCAGTCCCGTCTTCTATATCTCTAGCCTTACAGAACTCCCTCCTTTCTTCTTCCCATCTCGTTAATTCCATCGCTCTCTCTCTCTCTCCTTTCTTCTACCTCCATCCAACACTTTCTCGCTAACTCCCCTCCCTTTCCCTCCTTCAGATGCGTCTCCAAATTCCATGCCCTCTTTCCCACTCCAGTACTTAATTTATCCCTTTGCTCTTCTTCTCTCACCACATATCCTGGCGTCTTTCAGTCTACCGCTAGCTCCACCTTATATACCTTTCTTGTAAACTCTCAATCTCTTTCCTTTCTTTCCATCCCCATATCTCTGCTCCATAACCTAATACCGGCTATACCAGCGTATGAAATAACCACATTCTCCTTCTCCAATTTTGTTTAAACCATCTTTTTCCTATTCCCTATATCTGTTTCATTACTCCTAACGCTTTATTTATCCTTTCTGTTATATGAGCTCTATGATCTCTATTTGTTTGCAAGGTATTTCCCAAATACTTAAACTCTTTTACTTCTTCTACTTTTATTCCCTTCCAACTCGCCGTTCATTATTTCTTTCTTCCCCCTCCTTTTCTAAACCTCATTATCTTCGTCTTTTCTACATTTAAATTCAACTCTTTTCCATCTACGTATTTCTCTAATCCTGTAAATAAGCCCGCCGTCCCTTCTTCATCCTCTGCCACCAACACTATATCGTCTGCGTATTCCAGTGAATATATCTTTTCGTTCTCTATCCTAACTCCTCCCTACCCTTTTCTCTTCATTTCTTCTTCTTCCAAGTCTGATATTAATGTATTAAATAGAAGTGGGCTCAGAGGACATCCTTGCCTTACTCCTCTCACCAACCAGAAACTATCTCCTACTTGCTCTCCTACCTTTACCTTGCTTTTTGTCTCTCTAAAAATTCCCGATACTCTTTTTAATAATCCCTCTCGTATCCCCTTCTTCACCATAACTTTTTCTATCTCGCCTCGGTCTAATGAGTCGAAGACTGCCTCTAAGTCCACGACAATTGCTATCATTGCCCCTTTCTCCCTTTTAATCCTCTCAATCACTAAATAGTTCAGAACATATATAATGTCCATCACCCCCATCCCTTTTCTCAACCCTGTCTAATACGGTGGCTGTATTTCTTCCTCTACAACGTCTTTTTTTAACCTCTCCGATAAAACAGTCACATATACTTTTTACAGTATTGGCATTAGTGTCACTCCTTTGTAATCTTTAACCTTCTACTCTTTGCCTTTCTTTACTATTGGTACCACTACTCCTTTTTTCTATAACTCTGGCCACCCCTTTCCTCTCCATACTCTATTGCAAATTATCCATGCTCATTCCTTTAATTCTGTCCCCCCATATTTTCATACTTCGTTTGGAATCTCTTCTATACCAGGTGCCTTTCCATCTTTCATCATCCCTAATACCTTGACTATTTCCTCCCTTGTAATTTCCTCCTCCTCATCTTTTTCCTCACCATCTTTTCCTCCTTTCCTAACATTCCTCTCTAGCCCTTCTAGTAATTCCATAAAATATGTTTTCCATTCTACAATCTTAATATCCTGGTTTACTCTTTTTCTTCTTCTTCTCTCTCTATTTACCACCTTCCAAACCTCTTCTTCCGTCCTAGCCTTCTCCGCTTTTTCTTCAAACCTTTTATTTTCCTCCTCTTTTTTTTTTATCACACAACCCAGTATACTCCTTCTTTTTTCTCCTATATTCTTCTCCACTACTTTTCCCTATTTTCCATTTTCTTAATTTCCTTTTCACTTCCTTCTTCTTCTGTTTGCAATTCTCATCCGATCCACTTCCATCCCCTCCTTCACTAACTTCTTTTTTGCTTGTGCACTCTAACACTCCTTTTATTTCTCCTATCATTTCCGTTTCCTCGTTTACATTTCCTTCCCCCATTTTGATATTCCCGACTTTTTCTTTAAACCGTTCTTTACCTTCCCTTGCCCAATCCCCTCTTCCTGCTCTTTTTACTTTTGCTTCCTTTTTAGCCTTATTCTTATTACTCATTTCTCCCTCTACTGTCACTATTATGGGAAAGTGATCCGAATCTACATAATTCCCTACCTCTAGTTTCTTAACCATTTCTCTTACCTCATCGTCCACTACCACATAATCAATGACCATTCCCCTCTTTCGTCCTGAACGTGTATATTCCCCTTCCTCATCCCCTCTATACTTCCGTTTAGGATAAACCATCCCATCTCCCCCAGGCTCTTTAACAACTTCTTTCCCTCCCCATTCAGTATCTTGTCTTTGTATTTTCTTCCTCGCTCTCCATCCCATTCCCTTCTTCCTCTATCTCCTGTCCTCGCATTAAAATCTCCTCCTATTATAAGCCTAACCTCTTGCTTATTTTCTTCCATCCGTTCTCTCATCTCCTCTGATTTCTCCTGCATATTAACGTTCACGTACACCCCTAGTATCTTCCACCTCTCTCCTCTCATATTTATCTCTTCTACTATTAATCCTTCTTTATGTTCTTTCAACTATTTTTCATCCTTCTCTGTTATACATTCGTTTCTTACTCCCATCACCATTCCTCCCATTGCTCTGCCATTTTTATTCTTCCTCTTTGCATTTTGAACCTATCATTTGTAACCTCTTGGCAATCTTCCCCTTACTCTTTCCCATCCCTTTTCATCTGGCCACGTCTCCATCATTACTACTACATCTCATTGTGTCAAATTTCTCATAAACTCCCTATCCTTTCTTTCTAAGCCTGCTATATTCCAGTAGCATATCCTACAATCTTCCCTACTTTCGTTTCTCGCCTCTTTTTTTTTCTTCTTTTTTTTCTCGCCTTCTATTTCTTATTTCTCTATCTCCCGTTCCTTTCTCTCCTAGTTTTCCGACACCTTATTTTTTGCTAACTCTTCCCTGTCCTTGTGCCAATTTCACCGTACACCTTCTAGCTGTATTTTCCCATACTTAACCCATGTTCTTCTTTCCTTTTTCCTTTCCTCTTCTGCTATCTTCCTTAACTTATACTGCACCTTCCTTTCCACCCATGTCAAATCATCCTCTATTCACTTCGAGCTTCCATATAACACCGTCTTCTTTGTCATTACTTCCCTCTCATGTTTCCATTTCTTTATTTTTAATAGTACCATTCTCTCCCTCTTCGCTCTTCTCTTCCTACACTTCGCAACTTCCTCTATCTCTACCTTAGCATCAATCCTTTTTAGCACTTTTTCCACTCTTTCGATCATCTGTTTCCCCTCTAATCTTAGACCCTTTATCACTATGTTTCTTTTTCTTTCTTCCCTCTCTTTCTTTTCTATTCTTTGTTCTATTTTTCTCATCCTTATGATTAAACAAAAGATGTATTCTTTTTAGTCCTTTCAAAATTCTTAAAAAGCTTCTTTTTTTTAAATCTTCATAAATAGAAATTAAAAAAAATTGTTTTTAATATTTTCAAAATGCATAAGAATATCTTTCAAACTGTCTTGAATGTTTCCTAAAATTTTTAAAAATATTTCATAATTAAAAATATTGCCTTAAAATCTTCCGGATTCTTTTTTGAAAATTTTAGAAATCTTTTAAAATACTTTAAAATATTTTCTCAAAATCAGTTTTTAAAAATAAAAAGAATCTTCAATTTTCCTGCGAATCTTACAAAAAAATTGATTTCTTCAAATGCTCTCAAAATTTCAAAAAGTTCCTTTTTTCCAAATATTCATCAATCTAAATTTAAAAAAATCGTTTTGAATATTTTCTTAATCACTGAAAATATATTTTAAACTGACTCTAATGTTTCTCAAAATGTTGATAAATTTTCCATAATTAAAAAAATTGCCCTAAAATCTTCCGGATTGTGTTTTGACAATTTTAGAAATCTTTTGAAAACTTTTTGAATATTCTCTCAGAATGAAATTTTCAAAATACGAAACGTTTTAAATTTTGCAACGAATCTTAAGAAATTTTGTTTGTTTTCCTGAAACCTTTCGAAATTCTTGAAAAGCGTACAAATTTGTTTAAAATTTTTTTTGAATCTTTTTAAAACTTCCAAACCTTCTTAATATCTTTTAAAATGATTCGATTTTTTCCTACAATTGAAAAATTGTTTTTCATGGTACAAAATATTGTCTTAAAGTCTTCCGGGGTTTTTATCAGGCAATTTTAGAAATCTTTTGAAATGTTTTCCAATCTTTTTAAATATTCTCTTTAAATAAGTTTTTCAAAATAAAGGCTTTCAAAATAAAAGCTTGAATAACTTTTAAAATTATTCAAATTTAAGATTCTTCATAATTAGAAACATTTATTATTGCCTCAAAATCTTCCGGATTTTTTCTTGACACTATTAGAAATATTTTAAAATCTTTTTAAATAATTTCTCAAAATAAAAAGCATCTAAGATTTTCCTAAGAATCTTACAAAATAATTTGAAAAAAAAAAATCCTTTGAATGCTTTCAAAATTCTTAAAAAGCTACTTTTTTTTGAAATCTTCATAAATATACATTTTTTTAAATAAAAGATAATTTAAAATGCTTATTTCAAATAATTTTCGAATCTTTCAAAAACTTCAAAAACTTTTAATTAACTTTTGAAACAATTTAGTTTTCCTCAACTTTATTTCCTACCTCAGTAATTTTTTTATTATCGCTACTGTCAATTTTCTTTACTATGGTCAGTAAAAATTTATTTTTCGACCGAATGCTTCTGCTGTAAAGTAAAATATTGAGATTCCGTAAATCAAATAAAGAATTTACAACAACTGGGAATGCTGCACTTTGGAGGGTAGTAAACTAACAAAGTGTGAAAAATATCAGATATGAGAATTTTTATTATTCTCCCGTTTTTGATGTTTGAAAAAGATGAAAAGTTTTTTGCACTGGCCTCGGGTGTGTAATAATCGTTGGCGATATAGAACTTCTACAATATACTACCAAATGTTTCCAAATTTTTAGAATTTTTTGGGCTCACTATGTTACACGGTTTCGAGCATTAATAGAAAACAAAAAATGGCAATAAAATGAAATGCTGTCAGTTTAAATTTACATAACAAAGAAAACTTTTACGATTTTTCCCCGAATGCGTTCAAACTTTGAGAATAATTTTAGCTCATCATTCTACATATTTTCTATTTTCAAAGAAACCCAAAAATTGAAATCCAACAAAATGGCGTCATTTTGAATTTGGTAAACAAAGAAAATTTTTACATTTTTCGCCTGAATGTGTTCAAACTTTAAGAACGGTGTGAGCTCATTATTCTGAACATTTTCGATTTTTTATCAAAACCAAAAAATTAAAATCCAGTAAAATCGCGTCATTTTGAATTCGCTAAACGAAGAAAACTTCTATATTTCATCCCCAAATGTTTTTCATTTTTTGAGAATTACTTCAGATCGTTATTAAACACATTTTTGATCCATAATCGAAACCAAACAACTAAAATACAACAAAATAGCGCCAGTTCAAATCAACCTAACAAAGAAAACTTTTTCAATTGTTCCCCAAATGTCTTCAAACTTTAAGTAATATTTGGTGTCATTAGTCTACACATTTTGGATCTTTGTTCGAAACCAAAAAATTCAAATCCCACAAAATGGCCTCAATTTGAATTTTTCAAAGAAAAGAAACTTCTGCAATTTTTCCAAAATGTGATCAAACTTTGAAAACCTTTTTATCTTACTATTTTACACTTTTTCGATCTCCCTCGAAAACAGAAAATAAAGAAAATGGCGTCATTTTGGAATTACTAAACAAAGGAAATTTCTACATTTTTTCTCCGAATTTGTTCGAATTTTGAGAACTGTGTAAGCTCATTATTGTAAACATTTTCGATCTTTCGAAGAAACTGAAAAATCAAAATTCAACGAGATAGCGTAATTTTTAATTCGTTAGACAAGGAAAAATTCTGCATTTTATGCCCAAATGTGTTCAGACTTGGAAAATTACTTCAGCTTCTTATTCTACATATTTTTCATCCTTCACCATAACAAAAAAGTAAAATCCAATAAAATAGGGTCAGTCCAAGTCAACCTAACAAAGAAAACTTTTACAATTTTTCCTCAAATGTGCTCAAACTTTAAAATCTTTTTAGAGTAATTATTTTACACATTTTGGATCTGCCAGCGACACCAAAAAAAAATTATGTCCAAAAAATGACATCAATTTAAATTTTTCAAAAATAGGAAACTTCTGCAACTTTTCCCAAACGTGATCAAACTTTGATTTCCTTTTAAGCTCATTATTCTACACAATTTCGATCTTTCATCGGTATCAAAAAATGGAAATCCAATAAAATAAAATAACGCCAGTTTAAGGTTGTTCTAGGAGTACAGTTATGTTAAAAATGATTCAATCTGTAAGTGATATTATAAAATTGAAAAAAGGCCCATTGATTATTGCAATACATTTTAGAAGAGAAACCCAAGCGTAAATAATAACAAAATATTTGAAGCCATAATTATTTATTTAAACTTGGTGATTTGCATATTTGTATTTTTTCTTACGTAATTTTCATTCAATTTTAATTTGCAAAAGCTTTTTGAAAATTTGTTTGAAAATTATTTGATTAAAAAATGATACGTATAGTTAGTATTCGGTAGTCATCTTCTAAATTAAATAATTTGCTAAATAATATTTAATAAAAACGTGACGAATAGAATTGCAAAGAATATTTCAAGGAATAGAATAAATTGTTGTGAATTAAAATTACGACTTTTGCACGAAGCAGAAGAAGAAATACAAATATGATAATAACTACATTCGAATAAAAAATTATTACTCGAACTATTTTGTTATTATTTATGCTTAGATTTCCTTTAGTTGCAATTATTAATAGGCCTTCTTTTGGTCAATTCTATAAATCAAGTTGAAGGTCAAGTAATTTTGAACTTGATTGTACACCTAGAACATCCTTAAATTTACCTAACAAAGAAAACTTTTACATTTTTTTCTCAAACTTGTTCTAACTTGGAAAACATTTCAAACTCACTATTCTACACATTTTTGATCTATCATCAAAACCAACAAATTTAAATCCAAGAAAATGGCGTCAGTTTGAATTTACCTTACAAAGAAAACTTCTACATTGTTTCTGCGAATATGTTCAAACTTTGAAAACATTTTAACCTCACTATTCCACAGATTTTTGATCTATTACAAAAGCCAAAGAATTGAAATCCAACAAAATGGCGTCAGTTTAAATTTACCTCACAAAGAAAACTTCTACAATTCTTCGTCAAATGTGTTCAAACTTTGAGAACTATTTCAGCTCGTTATTCTTCACATTTCCGACCACTTACCAAAAAATTGAAATTCAACAAAATGGCGTCAATTAAAATTTTCTAAACGAAAAAAAACTCCCACAATTTTTAATAATTCATCTCGCAAATTGCAGAACGGCAGTAACAGATCAAACGTAACTACTGGGAGGCAAGAAAAGTTCGATTTTAAATTAAAAATATTTTTCTCAGCTTCTATCTAACGCTACATTTATTCTTGAGCCTCAACTCAGTAGCCAATTTTTCCAGTTTGTTGGAAATTCATTGATCTTTTTCCTTGCAGTGTCAGCGATGTCGAGCAGTAACATTACGGAAAGTCGGATTCCTCTCGAGTACTGGGATCGAAGATCGATCGATCTGGTAGATGAGCGCGAGGACGGTGCAGCAAGTAGTCGATATCCTCGATTTTCCACAGTGACATCAACCGATCTGTCGAATGTCAGCTTATCAACAACGACGACATCTTCCGGAAATGCAAACCTTTTGGAAAATCTGATAGTGCCCCTTTATGCGACAATTTTTCTCCTCTCAGTCGTCGGAAATTCCCTGGTGCTGATCACTCTCGCCAGGAACAAACGTATGCGGACGGTGACCAACGTCTACCTGTTGAACCTGGTGCGTATAGCGACACAGAATGATCCCTAGGGACGAATTACATTCTTTCCACCCCGGGGATAGATTCACAGAAAATATTTACTCCACGGAGATAAAGATTTAGTACATTCGACCCAATTCCATTCACTTGATTTTACGATCAGTCTCCTATTGAAGCCTTCTTTTACTGGACAAGAGAGTGTATATACGAGACTTGAAACAAAGTAAACTTTTACGCGAGTTTGAAGAAAATCTTCTGGGACTCGAGGGAGATTTTAAATTGATTAAATTGTGGGATTTAGTCTCTTTTTCTGAATGTTGATCATAGAATTCAGTAAACAGGGGACTGTTTTAATTTTCGAAACAAAGACAACTTCTACAGTTTTCAACGAAATTTCTTGAAACTCTTGGAAATTGTCAATCTTGATGACTCATGTGCTTTTGAGTTGATTGGAAAATTTTTAAATTGTAACTTACAAAATGGCGGCTATTTGAATATTCTCAACAAAGGAAACTTTTACAATTTTCAACGTAATCTCTTGCAACTTGAAAAAGCTTTTATGTATGAAGAAATGAGAACGATAACTGTTTGAGGAACAATTTTTCGAAATTCTGTTTCGAAAGATTTCACGTAAATTAGAATACCATTTATCAATTACGTGTTGATTTTTTACTAAAAATACCGATTTCTGATGTAACATACCAACATCATTTTTGGGGGTAAAACGCTAACATAACCGAAAACTGTAAAACTTTGTGAATAATCTTTCAAATTTAAGTCTTTTATTGAAAATACCCATTTTTTACGAAAAACAGTAACATAATCCAAAATTATTTAAAGGTTCTAAATCTTGTTCGAATTTTATTTATTTTTGTTTAAAAAACGAATTTTTTTGTAAAACGCTAACGTAACCTAGTATTTGTCTGAAAATTATGAATGTTCAAACTTGAATGATTTTTGTTTAAATACGCTAACAAAACGGAAGAACGTAAATTGTTCAAAATTTTTCAGTTTTTGAAATCTAATAATTTGTAATTAAAAATACGCATTTTCGGTGTAAAACGCTAATGTAACCTAAAATTGTTGAAGATTGGGAATCTTGATGATTTTTTCTTTAAGAATGCTCATTTTCAGTAACGAATTGAACATAGCCTAAATTTTCCAGAAATGTTATGAATTCTTCGAAACATTATGATTTTATATAAAAAATTTCGGATTAAAATGCTAACATAACCTAAAAATTTTGAAAGTTGTGAATCTCCTTTAAAATCTATTTTTTAAATTGAAAATCTCAATTTCAGACGAAAAACACTAACATAATCCAAAATTGTTAAAAGATTCTAAATCTTGTTCAAATTATAATGATTTTTGTTCTGGAGTATCAATTTTTGATGTAAAACGCTAACGTAACCTAAAATTATACAAAAGTTATGAACCTTCAAATTCCAATGATTTTTTTTAATAATTTTTTTTTTCAAAACTCTAACGTAACTTAAAGTGTCAAAAGTTGTGAATTTTCTTTAAAATTTATTTTTTTAAATTAAAAATACCAATATTCGCTGAAAATACTGAAATAATTAAAAACTATTAAAAAATTCCTAATCATGTTCAAATAATAATGATTTTTATTGTTTAAAGGTATGTAAAATGCTAACGTAACCTAATATTGTAAAAAAATTATGAAATTTTAAACCTTAATGATTTTTTTTTCAAAAGCTGCTTACAAAACCGAAGAACGTAAATTGTTGAAAAATGAAAATCTTGATGATGATTTTTGTTTAAAAACGCTAATTACCAGTGGAAAAAAATAACAAAACTTAAAATTTTTAGAAATTTTGAGTCTCCGTCGGAACCTCATGATTTCACATGAGGTTTTTTTTTGTATTCTTATTGAAAGGTATCATTTGTACATTTCATTTTCAAAATTTCACATTTAAGATATAAAACAACTTCAAGTAATGAAAAATCTTGTAGGTTTTCCACAAAAATAAAATAGAATTAAAATTTAAACCCCTTTTTATAACTGTTTTTAATTTATAAACCATAAAAGCAATTTTTAATTACGGATTTTTATTTTCCGAAGAAAGAAGGCTTTTACCAATATTTCTTAAAATTGTTTTAAACTTTAAGAACAGCTTAAGCTTCCCAGTTTAAACATTGTTTTTACTTTTGTTGAGACTCGAATTCTGAATTCACCCCAATGGCGTTAGTTGCAATTTACAAAACAAAGAGATCTTCTACAATATATTACCAAAAGTTTTCAAATTTTTAGAATTTTTTTCAGCTCACTATGTTACATAGTTTCGAGAATTCATAGAAACCAAAAAATGAAAAAAATACAATGGTTCAAGATTGAATTTACCTAACAAAGAAAACTTCTACAATTTTTTGCCTAATATGTTCAAACTTAGAGAACTGCGTAAGCACATCATTCTACACATTTTCGGTTTACATCAAAACCAAAAAATTTGAAGTCCAACAAAATGGCGTCATTTTGAATTTGTTAAACAAAGAAAACTTCTGCATTTTTCCTTCAAATCTGTCCAAACTCAGAGAACTGTGTAAGCTCATTATTCTATCAATTTTAGATCTTTTATCGAAACTAAAAAATCAAAATCTAACAAAATGGCGTCAGTTCAAATTTACTCAACAAAGAAAACTTCTTAAATTTTTCCTGAAATGTGTTCAAATTTTGGGAGCTCGTTATTCCGCACATTTTCAAACCTTCATCGAAACTAAAATATTCAAAATATAATAAAATGGCGTCATTTTGAATTTTCTAAACAAAGAAAACTTCTCCCCCCCCCCCTCACAAAATCTGTTCAAACTTAGAGAACTTCGTAAGCTCATTATTCTATACATTTTTGATCTTTGATTGAAACCAGAAAATCAAAATTTAATAAAATATCGTCAGTTTAAATTTACCTAACAAAGAAAACTTCTACAATTTTTCCCCAAATGTGTTCAGACTTTCAGAATTACTTCAGCTCGCTATTCTACTTTTTTTTATCCTTTATCAAAACCAAAAAATTGAAATCCAACAAAATGGCATCAGTTCAAATCAACATAACAAATCAATATTTTTTTATAATATTGATTTTTTTGTTTTCAAGTTGTGAAATATGGTCAAAAAGGTGTGATTCTTATTCGAAATTAAATTTTTCTTCATTCATTTTTCAACAACATAACCTAAAGTTGTTGAAAAAATGCAAACGTAACCTAAAATTGTTAAATAATTATGAAATTTTAGAATTTAATTTTTTTTTAAATTATAAATCTAATATTCATTGAGTGTTTTGTTCATTTTTTTAAATTAAAACGCTCTGATGGGAATGGTCTGTAACTGCCAATTTCCTGATGGTACCCATGCAAGAATATCTCGGAATAATGTAACGAGAATGGTGTGATAAAACATTTATTTTGAACCGGATCCTTATACGATGTTGCTGAAATCCACAAATAAAATTTTATCTCTTTTCGCAGGACGGAAGCACTGACTAGCTTTGTATTCTGCAACAATAATTTTGTAACATTCGCAAACGAGAACGATTCATTCCGCTACAGGCATGAAAAATTCGCTTTTCGACGATTTTCTTCATTTCCAGGGTTGCGACAAAATCTCAATTTCGAAATTCCCTATTTTCCCTCACTTTTCCTGACCAATTTTTAATTTTTTCTGACCAGTCTAAATTTTCCTTTTGTTTATAAAAATACCATTATACCTAGGGGATCAATAATGTAAGTGCAAAAAAAGTTTGTTTTTTAATTTATTTTAAAGACTTTTAGTGACAACAGCCATACAGAGCTTTTTCAGGAGCCATTCAGAAATCACGTAAGACATACATTATGTACATTAATTTTGAACCAAATATTTCAGTTTTAAACTCAAAAAGACAAGTTCTAAACCAAAAATGAAACAATCAAATTTTCAGTTAAAACAATTCATTTTCAGCCAAGAAAATTCTTTTTTAACAAAATAGTTAAATTTCAAATAAAAACCAATTGAACTAAACCAAAAAATACTAATTTTTTACAAAATAAAGCAATTTTTCAACTAAAAAGGATCATTTTTAGAGAAAAAATGAAATGATCACATTTTTAGTTTAAAAATTAATTTTCAACTGAAACAAATGAATTATTAACAAAATAGATGAATTTTCAACCCAAAATATTAATTTTCTACCAAAGAAGACAAATTCTCAACAAAATTCATGAATTTCTAATAAAAAAGAAGAATTTTCAGCCAAAAGTACAATAGTTAGATTCTCAGTTACAAAAAAAAAAATTCTGCCAAAAAAAAGAATCTTCAACAAAAAAATAAATTTTTAGCCAAAAATAGTACCGTTAAATTTGTAGTGAAAAAGTATATTTTCAAGCAAATAAAATGAATTTTCAACGACCTAGTTAAATTTTCAACCAACGGATGAACTTTCAACTGAGAGGATTATATTTCTTTCAAAAAAGATATTTTCCACAACAGATGGAATAGTTACATTTTCAGGTAATGAAATGAATTTTTAACTGAAATTATGAACCTCCAACAAAAAAAAAAGAATCTTTAACCAAATAGTTGAATTTTCAACCAAAAAGATCAGTTCCCAAGTAAAAAAGATAATTTTTCAACCAAAAGTGCAATAGTTACATTTTCAGTAAGAAAAACAATTTTTCAACCAAAAGTGCAATAGTTAAATTTTCAGTAAGAAAAACAATTTTTCAACCAAAAAAAGGAGTATTCAACCAAAGGAATAAATTACTAACAAAAAAAAGTAGTTAAATTTTCAGTAAAAAAATAATTTTTCGAACGAATAAAATGAATTTTCAACGATTTAGTTAAATTTTTAACCAACGGATGAACTTTTAACTGAGAGGATTTAATTTCTTTCAAAAAAGATACATTTTCCACAACAGATGAAATATTTAAATTTTCAGCTAATGAAATGAATTTTTAACTAAAATTCTGAACCTTCATAAAAAAAATGAATTTTCAACCAAATAGTTGATTTTTCAACCAAAAAGATTAATTTTCAACTAAAAAAGACAAATTTTCAACAAAAGACGTTAATTTTCAACCAAATAGTTGAGTGTTTAACTCAAAAATATTAACTTTTTAGAACTGAAAATGGAAGAAGTAAATTTTCAGTTGAAACAATTAATTTTCAACTTAGAAAAACAAGAATTTCTAACAAAATAGTTAAATTTTCAATCAAAGTGATGAATCTTCGACAAAAAAATTTAATTTCGACGAAAAGTTTAATAGTTTGTATTTCAACACATGATATTTTGATTTTCAATAAAAACAGTTGAATTAAACCAAAAAATGCGATCTTAAAAAAATGTGTTTTCAACTAAAAAATAAAAATTTCCAAACAAAATTGAAAAAAGTTACAATTTCATTTTTAAAAATTAATTTTTAATCTAAAAAACAAATTTTTAATCAAATAGTTAATTTTTCGGCCAAATAAATAAATTTTGAACTAAAATGATGAATATAAAAAAAATTAACCTGATAGTTGAATTTGAAATCTACAAGATAAATTTTTTTACCAAAAAAGACAAATTTTCAACAAAGTTCATGAATTTTCAACTAAAAAAGATAAATTTTCAACCAAACGTAAAATAGTTCAATTTTTATTTAAAAAACAAATTTTTAATGACAAAAAAAGAATATTCAAACAAAGAAATTAATTTTAAACCAAAGATAGAGCGTCACATTTTTAGTAAGAAAATTAATTTTCAACCAATAAAAAATATTTGCTAAAAAATAGTGAAATTCCCAACGGAATAGTTATATTTTCAACCGAACGGATTAACTTTTATTCAAGAAGATTAAATTTCTAATAATATTCGACAACACATAGAATATTTATATTTTTAATTAAGGAAATTAATTTTGAGTAAAATAATGAACCCTTAAAAAAAATTTGCAACCAAATAGTTGAATTTTCAACCCCAAAAGATTAATCTTCTACAAAAAAAGACAAACTTTCAACAAAATTTTAAATTTTCAGTTAGCAAAATTAATTTTTGACCAATAAAAAACATGAAATTTCAACCAAAGAAATATCATTTTTAATAAAAAAAGATAATGTTTGAACTAATGCGATTACTTTTCTATCTAAAAAGACGAATTTTCAAGAATATAGTTGTATTTTCATCTTGAACAGATAAATTTTCAACTTTGAATAGAATAGTTTAATAAAAACGAAAAACATGAGATTTTTCAACGAAATGGTTGAATTTTGGGCAAGAAAAAAAGGTTGAAAGCTAGTTTAATTTTTAAACAAAGAAAATGAATTTTCAACGAAAAATGTAATACTTGATATTTTCACTAAAAAGGATTTTAATTTTTAACCAAAAACCAAGCAGTTCTGGGTTTTAACTGAAAAGATGCAATTTCTACCACAATAGGTAAGTTTTTAACCAAAAGAGACTTTTCCTGATTTTCTATAATTTTCTGACTAGTAGCAGCTAGCAGCCCTGATTTCATAAAGTGAGACTTTATACGGCTACAACTTCACAGATGCTCTGAAAGGACTTCATACAGCAGTTTTATTATAACAGCCACATATATACTTGTCAGAGCTTTTTTTCTGAAATGATTTTTTGCATTACGAGCAAGGAAGCCAGGTTCTTCTAAACTAAACGTTCAAGAAAAGAATTTAGTGAAAAAGTATGGCAAGAATCATAAAAATAAAAATGAAAGCTGCCATAGAAAATATTGCTAGCATGACACGTGTCGTGAAGAGTGAAATTAGATTACCAAAATCCTTCAATACCGTCTCGATATTAGCGTTTGATTATTTTTTCGAAAGAGCAATTTAGTTTATAAAAATGAAAAAAAAGTTGAGAAATTTAATTTCCGTGATGCTAAGTATTAGTAAAGAGGAAATCTGAAAACCGGAAAATCTTTCATTGGAGGTATTAATCTTCTGCGATTTATTACCTTACCAAGAGTTTATAAACGTTTATGAACTCAACCCCCCTTAATCTTCTCTTAAGTACTCCCGTGATCCGATTTTATGAAAAGAAGTATATTCTATCGCCGAAAGTTTCCTTGATTTTTAAGCTTTAAAATTTATGATGTTCGATTTGGACGGTCGTAAATTTGCTCACCCGACTTATGTTAGCGCCACGGTAGAGCAACCCGTATCCGGAGGATATTTCTTCGTATTTCTCCCAGCTTCCGCCCTCGAGACTCGTAATCTTATCAACTAAATAAGCGCCTCAGGGCTAGCTTGAATTTCCCGTGTCAAAGACACCACTCAAGGGCGAGCTAAAGAGTAACCCACTTTCAAGATTTTTTATAAATTAACCCGAATTAAGGCTCTTGTTATACCATAACATAATTGATTTTTTGAAGTTATAAAATGAAATAGCTACCATTTTGTTCAATTTTAATTCGCGACTATAAAACGGGATTTATAGTATACAAAACCTTAGAATCCAACATTCTTTTTAGTTGCAAGAGATTATTTTGAGAACTGTAAAAGTTTTCTTTGTTTGGAAAATTTAGATAGCCGCCATTTTGTTTGATTTTGACCTGCGACTTCAAAACAGGGCCAAGAACATATAAAACCTCATAATTAAACCTATTCTGCAGTTGCAAAAGATTAGGTCAAAAACTGCAAAAGTTTTCTTTGTTTCGAAAATTAAAATAGCTGCAATTTTGTTCAATATTGATCTGCGACTTCAAAACGGGGTTTATAGTATATAACACCATATAATTTAACATTTCCACAAGTCACCAGAAGTTATATCGAGAACTGCAGAAGTTTTCTTTGTTAGGAAAATGTGCATAGATGCCATTTTGTTGGATTTCAATTTGTGACTCCAAAACTGGGTCGAGAATATATAAAGCTTTATAATTAAACTTTTTTTTAAGGTTGCAAGAGATTAGGTTATAAATTGCAAAAGTTTTCTTTGTTTAGAAGATTCAGATAGCCGCCATTTTGTGAATTTTGAGTTTATAGTTTTCAAGATAAATCGAAAGTGTATAAATAATGTAGGAAAGTAGGTTCTTAGCGTAGGATTGTAGGATGGGTAATATTTAGTTAGCAAGTAGAATAAGATAGGCGTAAGTGAGAAATAAGGAAGTAGAATAAGGAGATGCGTAGGAGAGGGGAGTCTGAGGGATGCGACCCCCCAGCAGACCCAGGGGACGGGCGTGGGTCAGTCTTCGTCCGGTCACGCTAGAGTAGCCACGTTATGATGTAATTTATATTTGTCTTTTGTTTAGAATATATTTTGTTAATTGGATCTCGGCATTTTTATTATTTCACCCTCACTCCCACAATAATTAGGATTTATACTTTTTGATTTTTTTCAAAAGATTTAGTGTACAAATTGCAAAATAGTTTTTTAGTATCGAATACCAAAATATTCACTATCTTATGAGTTTCTAATTTATCGATTCAGAAAAAGTTTAAGACTATACCCGATTCTTTAAATTTAACGAATACCCAAAGTTTGCACAGAATTATTTGAAAGTTGCAAAAATTCACTTAAAAAAAAATATCTGCATCATTTTCGATCGCAAAGTCCAGAAAAAGTTAGAGAGTCTCTAATTCTTTGAGGCTAAAAAATTCACAAAAAACAGATTTATTTGAAAATTTTTAAGTTTTCTTCAATTCGAAAATTAAAATTCGTCCCATTTTATTATTTTCAAACTTAACATTCAATAAAAGTTTGAGACTATCTAATTATAATATGTTGCGCTTAATAAATTACTAAAGTTTAAAAAAATCAAATTCAAAATTGTCAAAGTCTCCTTCTTTTCGAAAATTAAAACATTGCTTGTTTAATTATTTTCAAATTAATTGTTTCAAAAAAGTGTGAGACTATCTAAGTCTTCGAGTTTAACAAATTCTCCAAGTTTAAATAGAGTTATTTTAAAATTGCAAGCTTTCTTTGTTTCAAAAATTTAAACATCCAGTATCTTCTTATTTTCGGAATTATTGATTCAGAAAAAGTTATAGAATATCTAATTTTTCGAATTTAACAAATTTACAAGATTTGAAAAGACTTATTTCCAAATTGTAAAAGTTTTCTTGGTTTCGAAAAGTAAAAATTCTAACATTAATTTATTTTCAAATTGATGGCTTTAGAAAGGTGCGACACTATCAAATTTTTCGAGTTTGACCAATTTCCAAAGTTTTAACAGATTTATTTAGAAATTACAAAAGTTTCATTTGTTTCGAAAATGAAAACATCTACCGGTTTATTATTTTCGAAAATAATAATTCAAAAGAAGTTATTTTTTAATTTATTGCTTCAGAAAAGTGTAAGACTTTCTGCTTTTTTGAGCTTGACAAATTCCCAAAATTTAAAATGATTTATATCAAAATTGTAAAAGCTTTTTTGTATTTAAAAATTAAAACACCTGTCATTTAATTATTTTCAAATTTAGCTTTTCAAATTAGTTTGAGATCATCTTATTCTTTAATTTTAACGCATTTACAAAGATTTGAGTATATTTATTTGCAAATTATGAAAGTTTGCTTAGTTTCAAAAATTTAAACATCCGCCACTGAATTATTTTTGAACTTATGGGTTTGAAACAAGCTACAGAATATTCAATTTTTCGAGTTTAACAAATTGGCAAACCAATTTCAAGATTTTTTATAAATTAACCCGAATTAAGGCTCTTGTTATACCATAACATAATTGATTTTTTGAAGTTATAAAATGAAATAGCTACCATTTTGTTCAATTTTAATTCGCGACTATAAAACGGGATTTATAGTATACAAAACCTTAGAATCCAACATTCTTTTTAGTTGCAAGAGATTATTTTGAGAACTGTAAAAGTTTTCTTTGTTTGGAAAATTTAGATAGCCGCCATTTTGTTCGATTTTGACCTGCGACTTCAAAACAGGGCCAAGAACATATAAAACCTCATAATTAAACCTATTCTGCAGTTGCAAAAGATTAGGTCAAAAACTGCAAAAGTTTTCTTTGTTTCGAAAATTAAAATAGCTGCAATTTTGTTCAATATTGATCTGCGACTTCAAAACGGGCTTTATAGTATATAACACCATATAATTTAACATTTCCTCAAGTCACCAGAAGTTATATTGAGAACTGCAGAAGTTTTCTTTGTTAGGATAATGAGAATAGATGCCATTTTGTTGGATTTCAATTTGTGACTCCAAAACTGGGACGAGAATATATAAAGCTTTATAATTAAACTTTTTTTTAAGGTTGCAAGAGATTAGGTTATGAATTGCAAAAGTTTTCTTTGTTTAGAAAATTCAAATAGCCGCCATTTTGTGAATTTTGAGTTTATAGTTTTCAAGATAAATCGAAAGTGTATAAATCATTAGGATTTACACTTTTTGATTTTTTTCAAAAGATTTAGTGTACAAATTGCAAAATAGTTTTTTAGTATCGAATACCAAAATATTCACTATCCTATGAGTTTCTAATTTATCGATTCAGAAAAAGTTTAAGACTATATCTGATTTTTTTGAGTTTAACGAATGCCCAAAGTTTGCACAGAATTATTTGAAAGTTGCAAAAATTTACTTTAAAAAAAATATATATATCTGCATCATTTTCGAACGCAAAGTCCAGACAAAGTTAGAGAGTCTCTAATTTTTTGAGGCTAAAAAATTCACCAAATTTGAACAGATTATAACAAAAATTTTAAGTTTTCTTCAATTGCAAAATTAAAATATCTCCCATTTTATTATTTTCAAATTTAACATTCAATAAAAGTTTTAGACTATCTAATTCTAATATCTTGCACTTAATAAATTACCAAAGTTTGAAAAAATCATATTCAAAATTGTCAAAGTTTCCTTCGCTTCGAAAATTAAAACATTACTTGTTTAATTATTTACAAAATTAATTGTTTCAAAAAAGTGTGAGACTATCTAAGTCTTCGAGTTTAACAAATTCTCCAAGTTTAAATAGATTTATTTAAAAATTGCAAGCTTTCTTTGTTTCAAAAATTCAAACATCCGGTATCTTATTATTTTCGGAATTATCGATTCAGAAAAAGTTATAGAATATCTAATTTTTCGGATTAAACAAATTTACAAGATTTGAAAAAACTTATTTCCAAATTGTAAAAGTTTTCTTGGTTTCGAAAAGTAAAAATTCTAACATTAATTTATTTTCAAATTGATGGCTTTAGAAAGGTGCGACACTATCAAATTTTTCGAGTTTGACCAATTTCCAAAGTTTTAACAGATTTATTTAGAAATTGCAAAAGTTTCATTTGTTTCGAAAATGAAAACATCTACCGGTTTATTATTTTCGAAAATAATAATTCAAAAGAAGTTATTTTTTAATTTATTGCTTCAGAAAAGTGTAAGACTTTCTGATTTTTTGAGCTTGACAAATTCCCAAAATTTAAAATGATTTATATCAAAATTGTAAAAGTTTTTTTGTATTTAAAAATTAAAACACCTGTCATTTAATTATTTTCAAATTTAGCTTTTCAAATTAGTTTGAGATCATCTTATTCTTTAATTTTAACGCATTTACAAAGATTTGAGTATATTTATTTGCAAATTATGAAAGTTTGCTTAGTTTCAAAAATTTAAACATCGGCCACTGAATTATTTTTGAACTTATGGGTTTGAAACAAGCTACAGAATATTCAATTTTTCGAGTTTAACAAATTGGCAAACCAAGGTTTGAACAAATTTATTAAAATTTTTCAAAAGGTCTCTTTGTTTCAAAAATTGAAACATCTGCATTATTTTCGAACATAAATTATCCCAAATTTATGCTCTTGTGATACCACAAAATCATGAATTCTTCATAGTTATAATGTTATTTATTCAGGGGAGCGCAATTATGATTTTGTGAAATTTTCGCAAGGTTTCGTTAAAAATTGTAAAAGTTTCCTTTGTTTCGAAAATTTAAATAGCCGCCATTTTGTTCGATCATCATCTGCGACTTTGAAACAGAGTTTATTATGTATAAATCTTAATAATGAAACATTCACATTTGAGACTGCAAATGTTTTCTTTGTTTCGAAAATTTAAATAACGTCCGTTTCGTTCTATTTTAATCTGCGACTTCAAAACAAGGTCTAGAATATACAAATCATCAATATGAAACCTATTCTCAAATTTCAAAAGATTTCGTTCTAAATTGCGAAAGTTTTCTTTGTTTAGAAAATTTAAGAAGCCGCCATTTTGTTCAATATTGATCTGCGACTTTCAAACAGGGTCGAAAATATATAAAACATCATAAATTAACGTCTTCACAAGTTGTAAGAGATTAGGTTAAAAATTGTAAAAGTTTTCTTTGTTTAGAAAATTAAAATAGCCTAAAATTTTGTCATTTTTACTCTATAGCATTAGAAACAAATCAAAAGCTACCAAAATTGACTTTCCAATAGTTCCAAGAAATTTCGTTAAAAACTGTAGAAATTATTTCAGTTTCGAAAATTGAAATTGTCACTATTTCGTAAACTTCCGACATTATCAATTTTTGAGGATTCTGTGGGTTAAAGAAAGTAAGGAGTGACGTTTTCATTTGGATTTAGAAGTCTGGTTTATATTATTATCCTCAATGCAAGCACGCGTTATTTAAAAAAAATATTATTCGACTTACGCTAAGGATTTCGTGCCTCTATCGAGTGACCCTGGATTAAAGCTGATCTGCTGCACTATTGCAGTTCCCAGCTATTTGTACGATGGCCATGTTCAGATCGGTCCTGTGTGCTGAAAATGGACGTTCATTTATCACTCATCGCTTCGGATCGATCTGATAATCCTCTGATGGAACTACCAGGATATTTCTTGCGGATAGGTTACTTTATTCCTACCCTGATGGAACTCTGAGTGCAAACAGATACATCAGGTTTAAAATTTGTAAATCAAATCATCTTCAGTATTGAAGTTTGGTGTATTTCCTTAGATTCAAAACTTGAAACTCAATAAAATAGTGATTATTTTAAACTTCGAAACAAAGAAAACTTTTACAATTTTCAGCCAAATTATTTCAAATTTCGGGAATTTGTTAAACGCGACGAATTAGATCTGCTTTGAATTCTTTTGGATTATTGGGTTCGAAAATGATGAAATGACAGATGTTTTAATTTTCGAAACAAAGAAAATTTTTAAATTTTTTAAATAAATCTTTTGAAATGTTGTAAATGGGTTACATTCGTAGAATTAGATATACTCTATCCATTTATGAATCGATAAGTTTGGAAATAATAAAGTGGCAGATATTTCAATTTTCGAAACAAAGGAAACTTTTACAATTGTCAACTAAATTATTTCAAATTTCTGAATTTGTTGAATTTTGAAGAATTTGATGTTACAAATCTTCATCTGAATCGATAAGTTCAAAAATAATAAAATGGGAGTTGTTTTAATTTTCGGAAAAAAAATTTTTACATTTTTTAAATAAATCTTTTGAAATTTTGTAAATGGTTTACATTCGTAGAATTAGATATTCTCTATCCATTTATGAATCGATAAGTTTGGAAATAATAAAATGGCAAATGTTTCAATTTTCGAAACAAAGGAAACTTTTACAATTTCCAAATAAATTATTTCAAATTTCTGAATTTGTTGAATTTTGAAGAATTTCATGTTACAAATCTTTATCTGCATCGATAAGTTCGAAAATAATAAAATGGGAGTTGTTTTAATTTTCGGAAAAAATTTTTTTTTCTACATTTTTAAAATAAATCTTTTGAAATGTTGTAAATTGGTTACATTCGTAGAATTAGACATTCTTCATACATTCATGAATCGATAAGTTTGAAAATAATAAAATGGCAGATGTTTCAATTTTCGAAACAAAGGAAACTTTTACAATTTACAAATAAATCTTTTCAAACTTTCTGAATTTGTTAAATTTTGAAGAATTTTGTGTTTCAAATCTTCATCTGAATCGGTAAGTTCGAAAATAATAAAATGGAAAGTGTTTTAATTTTCGGAACAAAGAAAAATTTCACATTTTTTTAATAAATCTTTTGAAATTTTGTAAATTGGTTACATTCGTAGAATTAGATATTCTCTATCCATTTATGAATCGATAAGTTTGAAAATAATAAAATGGCAGATGTTTAAATTTTCGAAAGAAAGGAAACTTTTACAATTTTCACCTAAATTATTTCAAATTTTGGGAATTTGTTAAACGCCACGAATGAGATCGGCTTCAAATTTTTTTGGATTATTAGGTTCGAAAATGATGAAATGACAGATGTTTTAATTTTCGGAACAAAGAAAACTTTTACAATTTACAAATAAATCTTTTTAAACTTTCTGAATTTGTTACATTTTGAAGAATTTGATGTTTCAAATCTTTATTTGAAACGATAAGTTCGAAAATAATAAAATAGGAGGTGTTTTAATTTTCGGACCAAAGAAAATTTTTACAGTTTTTAAATAAATCTTTTGAAATTTCGTAAATTACTTGCATTTGAAGAATTAGATATTCCCTATCCATTTATGAATCGATAAGTTTGAAAATAATAAAATAGCAGATGTTTCAATTTTCGAAACAAAGGAAACTTTCACAATTTCGAATTAGATATTCTAAAACTTTCTCTGAATGAATGAGTTCGAAAATAATAATATTGAAGGTGCTTTAATTTTTGAAAGTAAGAAAACTTTTATAAGCTACAAATACATTCGTTGAAACTTTGTGGATTCATTAAACTCGAAGCATTAGATATTCCAAAACTTTTTATAGGTCGATAAGTTCGAAAATAATAAAATTGGAGGTGTTTTAATTTTCGAAAAAAGGAAAAATTTACAATTTTCAAAGGAATCTTCTCAAATTTTGTGAATTGGTCACAATTGAAGAATTAAAAATTCTCTAAACATTTCTTAATCGATAAGTTTAAAAAGAATAAAGTGACACATGTTTTAATTTTTGAAACAAAGAAAAATTTTACAATTTCGAACTTAATCTTTTCAAACGTTGGAAATTTGTTAAACGCAAAGAATCAGATGTTCTAAATTTTGTTCTGAATCGATGAATTCGAAAATAAAAAAATGGCAGGTGTTTTAATTTTCGGAACAAAGAAAATTTTCACATTTTTCAAATAAATCTTTTGAAATTTTGTAAATTGGTTATATTCGAAGAATTAGATGTTCTCTATCGATTTATGAATCGATAAGTTTTAAAATAATAAAATGGCAGATGTTTCAATTTTCGAAACAAAGGAAACTTTTACAATTTTCAGCTAAATTATTTCAAATTTTGGGAATTTGTTAAACGCGACGAATTAGATCGGCTTTAAATTTTTTTGCATTATTAGGTTCGAAAATTATGAAATGACAGATGTTTTCATTTTTTTAAAGCAATGAATTCAAACATAAATAAATAACAGGTGCTCTAATTTGAAAAAAAATGAAACTTTTACTGTTTTTAACCTAATCTTTTCAACCTTTGGGAAATTATTAAACGAGACGAATTAGATATTCCTAAATTTTTTTCGAATTTTTAAGTTTGAAAATAATAAAATGGGAGGTGTTTTAATTTTCGAGACAAAGAAAACTTTTACAATTTTCAACTTAATCTTTTCAAACTTTGCGGATATGGTGAACACTAAGAATTAGATATTCTAAACTTTTTGTCTGAATTGATAAGTTGGAAAATAATCAAATAGCATCTGTTTTAGTTTTTGAAACGAAGAAAACTTTCACAATCATTGTAAAAGCCATTCCAAAGTAAAGTTTTCCAAAAAATTTGTTTAAATTTTTGTATCGATAAGTACGAAAATAATGTGTAGATGTTTTTATTTTCAAAAGAGAGAAAACTATTGCAATTTTTAAATAAATCTCTCCAGACTTTGATAATTTTTCAAGCTCATAAAATCAGATGGCCTCATAAAGGAAACTTTCACAATTTTCTACTTAATCTTTTCAAACACTGAGAATTGGTTATATTTTTTAAATTCTTCTGAATCAATAAGTTTCAAAATGATAAAATAATATCCATTTTAATTTTGTGAACAAATAAAACTTTTATAATTTAGAAATAAGTCCTTTCAAATTTTGTAAATTTGTTCAACTCCCATAATAAGATGATCTCAATTTTTTTTAAGCTTCAACTTCGAAAATAAATTACAGATGCTTTAATTTTCGAAACAAGAAAACTTTCTCGATTTTTCTCGAAATTTTTTCAAACCCTAGAAACTTTGCAAATCGATACATGTTTCCTAATAAGATTGAAATTTGCAAATAAAGAAAAAATGTTGAATTTAAACCATATCGGATTAAATATCGCAACAATAATTAGTTTGGCTCTAATGTAGTATTCACGAACTCTTGCTGTTTCAAATTACTCAGGCGTGAAATTCAGAAAACAAGGTAAACATTTTCTTTGAATATTTATTATAACCATATAATCGGAGTTTGAATAAATGGGGTTTGCTAGGCAGCGATGCGTTAAATTCGATGCCGATATTTCATCCCTTTTTCAGCTTTAGTGTCGAAAGGGAAATACGGTAAAGACTATCAGCAACAGCACCTATTTTTTCTGATTTATGTCAGTCATTTTTTTTTGCATACAGAAATCAAGTTCCCTTTAAATTCGAAATAAGGTCAATAATTACCGTTTGCAAGTTTAAAATATTTTTCTAAAATAAAGACGCAAGAGAGGAATTCAAAAATTTAATAATGTTTATGTTATCATATTTAATATTTTTGTTTTAAGTAAAAATATTCAAGGAAATTCTCAAAGGGTGTATACTTATTTTAAGTTTTAAAGACACTCTGTTGAAAATTGCAAAAGTTTTTTTAAGAAAATCAAAACTGGACTTTGTTTAAATGTTGTCTAGAAATAAATAAAAAAATATATTTTGATGTAACACTGAATGCTTTTTAAATATTTTTTCAATACAATAAAGAATAATAATAATAATTCAATTTAAAAATTTCAAATAACTATTTATTTGTTAAAAGTTTCTGAACTCTTAAATTCGAGCTGAAATTAGATTCTGAGAATGAAGAACAAGAAAATAAGTATTATCAGTTTGCTTTCAAATTTATATAAATATATTATTTATAAGATTCTTGAGAAAATTAAAGAAGATTCTCGAATATTTCAGATGTGTCAAAAAAGAATCTAGAAGATTTGAAAAAAAATGTTTCACATGATTTTATAAAATATTTTTAAAAATTCGAGTCTCTTCAAATGATATTTAAAACTTTTAAAAGTTTGAAAGAAATTAAGAAATATTTGATACATTTTCGGAAATGTTTTCAACTTTTAAAATATTTTTAATCTATTAAAAACCTCTTAAATTCTTAAACATATTTTCAACTGATTCAAATTTACCTTAAAATTTTGAAAAATTATTCAAAATGTGAAGAATTGCCTTGAAATTGCTTTTTAACTCTCTTCGAATCTTTTAAATATTCCTCACATTTACTCGATTTTTTAAACTTACCAAATTGAAACATTTTGC
>CAKNYM010052291.1:279216-289699 GCA_932195095.1 Andricus curvator
TAAATCATTTGAAATGTTGTGGATTTGTTAAACACGAGGAATTAGATATTCAAAAACTTTTTCTGATTCATTAAGTTCGAAAATAATCAAATAGGAGCTGTTTCAATTTTCTTAACAAAGAAAACTTTTACAATTTTCAAATAAATCATTAGAAATTTTGTGGATTTGTTAAACTCGAGGAATTAGATATTCAAAAAGTTTTTCTAAAATTAATAACTTTGAAAATTATAAAATAGGAGCTTTCTCAATTTTCTTAACAAAGAAAACTTTTACAATTTTCAAAAAAATCATTTGAAATGTTGTGGATATGTTAACCACGAGAAATTAGATATATAAAAACTTTTTCTGATTCATTAAGTTCGAAAATAATAAAATAGAAGCTGTTTTAATTTTCTAAACAAAGAAAACTTTCACAATTTTCTAATAAATCATTTGAAATGTTGTGGATTTGTTAAACACGAGGAATGAGATATTCAAAAACTTTTTCTGATTCATTAAGCTCGAAAATAATCAAATAGGAGCTGTTTTAATTTTCTAAACAAAGAAAACTTTTACAATTTTCAAATAAATCATTTGAAATGTTGTGGATTTGTTTACACAAAAGAACTGAATTGTAATCCAGAGCAATCCAGGTAATTTGAAGTAATTTAGATAGGCAATCAAAATAGTTTTCAACCCTTTGATAAAAAATTGTAGTTTTTTTTGTTAAAAATTAATTTTTTTCAACTCAACATGTAACTATTTAATTTTTGGTTAGAAATTGATCATTTTTAGACAAAAGTGTATGTATTTTCTTAAAAATTAGTCTCTTTTGAGCAGAAAGTTTTCTTATTTATTATTTTCTTTCTGTTTTTGATTTAAAATAAAATATTTTGTTGTTGAAATATCAACTGTTATATATTTTTTTTGAGAGTTAATCTTTCTTGATTGAAAATTTTAACTACTTGGTAGAAAGTTGAACTACTTCGTCAAAAATTTAGTTTTCTAGTTGAAGATTTTTTATTTTAGTTGAAAATCGTTTGGTTGAGAATTCACGTATTTTGTTGAAAATTTGTCTTTCTTAGTAGAAAATTAATCTTCTTGGTTGAAGATTCAACTACTGGGTTGAAGATTAAACAATTTTGTTGAAAATTCGTTCTTGATTGGTTAAAAATTAATTTTTTGCTTGAAAATTTACCTATTCATTTTTTGGTTTAAAATATATCTTTTTTAGTTGAAAAATTAACTACTTTGAAGAAAATGCATGTATCTTGTTGAAAAGTATTTGGAAAATTAGAACATTGAAACAAAATTAAATTGGAACAAATTTCTATCCTAGGTCTAAAAATCATTCTTCTTGGTTAATAAATTAATGTTTTTTTCTTTTTAATTGAACTATTTGTTAAAAATTAATCAAAAATTCAAAACTGTAATCATTCTTTTCAAAACTCGTTTTTTTTCGGTGAAATGAAATTTTTTAACTGAAAATACATGTTCTTTTTTTTTAAATTCAACCATTTGGTGAAAAATTAATCTGCTCTGTAGAAAATTTGAGAATTTTATTAAAACGACATTTTTCGGTTGAAGATTTAACTGTTTTATTGAAAATTTTTCTCTTTGTGCTGAATATTTCAGTATTTTGATAATAAATTAATTTATTTGTTCAAAATTAAGCTATACTGTTGAAAATTTAACTATCCTGTTGAAAATTCTTTTTTTGGTTGAAAATTAATTTTTCAAACTGAAAATTTTCAGTGAAAATTTTTTCTTTTTGGATTAATAATTCATCTTTTTCTTGCTTGAAATATCATCTTTTTAATTGAAAATTCGTTTTTTTGTTGTTGATTGAATTGATTTAATTTTTTCAACTGAAAATTGAACTATTTCATTTTACTATATTTATGTTTTGGTTGAAAATTAAAACATTTTCTTGAAAATTGTTTTTTTTGTTTGTTGAAAAGTTAATTTTTTAAATAAAAAATGTAAATATTCAATTTTTTATTGTAATTTTTTTTTTTTTTTTGATAATTCAACTATCGGGTTAATAGTCATGTATGTATTATGATAAAAATTCGTCTTGTTCGGTAGAAAATTAATCTTCTTATTTGAAAACATATCATTTTGGTTGAAATTTTATTATTTTTCGGTTGAAAATTTGAATTTTTTAGAAGAAAATTAACCCTCTTTGTTGAAAATTCATCATTTTTGTTGAAAATTCAACTATTTGATCAGAATTTGATCTACTTCTTAAAAAATTCAACAATCTTATTAAAAAGTCACTTTTTGGTTGAAAATTTAACTGCATTGTTGAAATTTTATTATTAATATTTATTTATTTTAGTTGAAAATTCTTTTTTTTTATTGAAAATTAATTTTTTAAATTGAAAGTCTAACTATTCCATTTTTTGTTGAAAATTTATTTATTTTAGTTGAAAATGCAACTGTTTGGTTGAAAATTATTCTACTTTGCTGGAAATTAAACAATTTTTTTAAGTCAGCTGTTTTATTGAAGATTCGTTTTTTGGCTGAGGATTCATCTATTTTGTTAAAAATTCGTATTTTTGGTTTACTTTAACTCTTTTGGTTCAAATATCAACTATTACATTTTTCGTTCAGAATTTACTCTTTTGGTTAAAAATTAATCTACTTTGTATGAAATTAAACAATTTAATTAAAAATTCATTCTTTGGTTGAAGATTCATTTTAGATGAAAAGTCATCTCTTCAGTTGAAAATTTAACTATTTTGTTAGTAACTAATTTTTTTGTAAATTATTTATTTCTTAACTGAAAATTTAATTTTCCTTTCGAAGATTCATTATTTTAATTGAAAATTCATCTCTTTGGTTGCAAATTTAACTTGTTTGTTGGAAACCCCTTTTTTTTAAAGTCGTTCTTTTTGGTAGAAAATCAATCTTCTCGGTTGAAAATTCAACTATTTCGTTAAAAGTTCATCTATTTTGTTGAAAGCAGAAGTTTTTTAATTTTGAATCTAAAAGGGAGAAAAAAGTGACAAATCGATGTTTTCGTATCATTATAATCTCTTTTCTTGCGTCACTTTTTTCGTTTTTGACCTTACGCTTAGATTGCTATCAAATCGTACCAAAACTGCTGAGTCGATGTTCGATCCTATTTTATTTTTAACTCGAAAAGATGAATTTTGAACCAAGAAAGAAAAATTTTCAAACAAATAGTTTGTTTTTTCAACAAAACTAACAAAATGAATTTCAGAATGAACAATTTCATTTAGAACAAAATAGTTGATCTTTCTAGCAAAAGTAACAAATTTTTAGCAACACATTTGAATTTTCAACCGTCAAAGACGAATTTTCAAGCAAATGGTCCAATTTACAAAACAAAATTAAATTTTCTTCTACCCTAAACAGTTACATTTTTTTAATAAATAGTCGAATCTTCAAGCCAAAAAGGCGAATTTTTTAGAAGGAAATTGAATTTTTAATGAAGAATATTACTACAAAAAAAAATTTCAAACTTAAAAGACGAATTTTCAACAAAGTAGTTAGATTTTCAAACAAAATAGTTGATTAAAAAAAATTATCATTTAAACAGCTGCAGTTCCAACAAAGTAATTAAATTTGTAATTCAAAAGGACGAATTTTCTATCAAAAAGACGAATATTAAAAAAAAAGATAAATTTTCAATAAAATAATGAAATTTGAAACAACATACTGAGTTTTGAATAAAAAATAGTCGAATTTAACCACAAAGATAAAATCTCAATAAAAAATGTAAGAATTGATATTATAATTGATTATAAAAATTTTAATTTTCAATTAAAACCAGTTGAATTTAAAAGAAAAAGACGGATTTTCAACAAAATTGTTGAATTTTTAACAGGAAAGATTTTTCAGTCAAGAGGGCAAAAAATTCTACAAAATTGTTGAATTCTTAAACCAAAAATGCGAATTATGTAGAAGGCCCAAAAATCAACCCAGAAATATTAATTTTCAAACAAAAGTTATTTTCCAATTAACTGAAACTGAAGCTATAAATTTCTAAAAAAAAAAAAATTAAATTAGCAGTTGAAAAAATAGATTTTTTACTTTAACAAAGGAATTTCCAACCTAAGAGATGGATCTTCAACTGAAAAAATTAATTTTTAACGCAGTAGTTAAATTTTCAACTAAAGAGTTAAATTTTGAATCAAAAAGATAATTTTTCTACCAATAAAGATGAATTTTTCACAAAATACAAAAATTCTCAACCAAATAGTTGAGTTTTTAAATCAAAACCTTAAATTTTTAATCAATAATGTAATATTTTCCTTTTCATTTAAAAAATTATTTTTCAACAAGAAAGCGAATTTTCAACAAAAAAGTTAAATCTTCGACCAAAGAAATGAATGTTTAGCAAATCAGTTCAATTTTCTACCGAAAAAGATGAATTCTCAATGAAAAGTTAAATAGTTTAATAGATAAACGTTTATTTTTTAGCCTGCTGGCCATATAAAATTGACTGGCTTACACTTCCATTTTTTACAGAATTTTCTTAAAACCAACCCTTAAAACTAACATCCTTCCACACCTTATCTCTAACGCCGCTCGCTCGTAACGCATTGTCTTCCTCGCTTCGCTTCGCCTCGCACGCAAGTCCCTACTTTCTTGCTTTGCCTCGCATTACCAAACTCTGCCTCCGCGACTAATCCCTAATACTTATCTACTATTTACAAGATTTACATTTACTTATATTTACTTCCTCCTCTATTTACAATCTTTCCTTCTCCATTCCTCTTCCTCCTTCCTTCTCGTCTTCTCCATCTTACCCAAGACTTCCTTCACCCATGCTACTGCCCTTTTGTCCCCCCTTTCATGCATCAGTACCTCCATGCTTATCCCACTCTTTTCCACCTCTACGCACTCCTCCAACCAGTGCTCAACTCTTGCTTCCCCCTTACCACATAGTTCACACATCCTCTTTTCCCTAGCGAGCCAGAACCTATTATAACCCTCCATGCACCCATATCTCATCCTCGCTATAAGCTCCTGACTTCCTTTCTCTCCTTTCTCACACACATATTGCGCTCTCGCCCTTGGCATAATCCACATATAGTTCCCATTAAACCTTGTCTCTCTTATTCTCTCTTCCCCTGCTGTCTTCTCTCTCTCCATGCTGTTTTTCTTAACCAACTCATATACATTCCATCCTTCCTCATGCATCCTTCTCACTTCATCCATCTGCAGTCCATTCGTTCTAAAATACCTTTCTCTTTCAACCTCCATCTTCCCACCCCCTCTCCTGTTCTCCTTCTCCCACCAACACTCCCTAACCAGCTTATTTCCCCCCTCTTTCAAGAATTTCTCCTCATATTTACACGCCCGACTCCCCGCTAGAATCTCTACACTCGCTCTCCCCGTCTCCCTCCTGACAATATAATTAGGCGTGTTCCTTGCCAGCCCCAGTGTGCACTTTACATACCTCTCCTGTATCCTATTTACCTCTTCGCTTTCCTTGCATCCCCACACCTCTACTCCATACAATAGCACACTCATCACTAGTGAGTCAAACAATTTCATTCTCCTTCCAAAATCATTTGCGAATAACTTCTTCCCCCCCCCCACTAGGTACACAAACTCTTTTACTGCCTGCACCGCCTTTCCCTTCCACTTCCACTCCCCAAAACCATAACCTTGGACTTTTCCGCATTCAGTTATAACCTGTTCTTATTCAGGTATCTTCTCAACCTCTTCATCATTTCCTTTAAGGCCTCCTCGCTTTTTGCCAACAACACTATGTCATCTGTATAAGCTAGCGACCAAATTCTAACCCCTCCTATCCTGACTCCTCCTACCACTTCGGCCTCCAGCTTACTTCCCATATGCGTAATTAAAATCGCAAAAAGCGTTGGGCTAAGCGGACACCCTTGTCTTAACCCCCTATCCATCCAGAATCCCTTCGAAATCCCCTGTTCTCCTCTTACCTTATCTTTGGTCTCTTCATATATCTCCCTTACCCTCTCGATCAGGCCTCTCTCCACTCCCCGATCCTCCATCGCCTCCCACAACCTTCCCCTATCCACCGACGGAAACGCGCCTTTTAGATAAAAAAAACGCGTACACTCTCGACCCCTTCTTTGCTAATTCTCTATCCACCACGTGCTGCAGAACGTAGATATTGTCGATAGTACTTCTACCTGCCCTAAAGCCCGCCTGCGTCTCCGGCAATATTCCTTTCCCCACGACATCCTTCCGCAGCCTCTCCGCCACCACCATCGCGTATACTTTATACGCCGTATTCATTAGCGTAATCCCTCTATAATTTTCCTGCCCATCCCTATCTCCTTTCTTATACAGAGGCACTATTAACCCTTCTCTCCACCCTCGTGGGAATCCCTCCCCCCTCCATACTTTCTTCACTACCTCCTTCAGCCTCCCCCTAACCTCTTGTGTACTAAGCAGCCATGCTTCGTTCTCTACCCCATCCAGCCATGCTGATTTTGACCTTCATAACTTCCTTATCTGTTTCTCTATCTCCTCGTTATTCAGCTCCTTGATCTTTGCCTCCCCCGTTCTTCTACTCCCATCATCTCTCTTCCTTGAATCTGAGCCCTGAAATGATTCTTTCAAAAACTCCCCCCACTCCTCACTCCCTATCTTCTCGCTTATCCCTACTCTACGCTTCCTAAACCTATTTATTATCTTCCAGACGTCCCCCTCTGTCTTAATATTTCCTAACTCCTCCTCCAGCTCTTGTTCCTTTTCCTGTCCTTTCTTCTTACACATCAATCTAAACCCCTTCCTCATTTCTACGTACTCCTCCCTTTTCGCATTACCCTTTTTCCACTTCTTGTACTTCCTCTTCACATTCCTTTTCATCTTTTTACATTCCCTATCCCACCACGGCTTCACCATTTCTTTCTTCTTCTTTCTAAATACCTTCTTTCGCACACACTCTTTCTCCTTCTCTTTCAGATCCTCCCATATCTCTTCCACCGACTCCCCTTCAAAGCGTACCTTTCCTAACTGCTCCTGATACTTCTCGATCGCCTCCCTCGTCCAGGTCACCCTCTCCCCTATCGAGACTTCTTCCCCACCTTGCCTTCCGCCACCCTCCCCTCTTAACCACAGTCTCAATGGCTGATGGTCTGATTCCATCATCCCCTCTACTGCGAATTTATCCGTCTCCTCCCATCCTTGCATATTCATGACTACATAGTCTATCACCGATACCCTCACCTTACCTACATATGTGTATTCTCCCTCTTCGTCCCTAGTTGCCATACCATTTGCCACCGCCCAGCCTCTATCCTCCATACAGTGCCTTAGAATCTCCCCCTCCTTATTTATTAACCTATCCTTCGAATTTCTTTCGAAGCTCTCCCCTTCCCTGTAAAGGCCCCCTTCCCTCCCCATCCTCGCGTTAAAGTCCCCACCCAGTACCACCATACCCTCCTCTCTTTCACCTAACAGGTCTTCCACCCTTTCTTTAATTCTTTCCATTCCCATCCTTATTGTACACTTTCACAAACTTACACGTTACCCCTCCTATCCTTACTTCCCTCATTTGCACTTCCTCCCCCTCTTCCTCTCTATGAACTTTTTCCTCTAATCCATCTCTAACCCCTGTTATAATTTTCCCACTGGCCCTTACTCTCTTCTTCACTCTGACCACCCCCTGGAGTCTCCACCTGTACCCCCTTGGCAGCTTTGGTTCTATTCTATCCCATTCCTTTCTTTCCACCCACGTCTCTACCAGTCCCACAACATCAAATTCCTGGATATACCTCCAGAACTCCTCATCCTTTTTCTTTACCTCTGCTACGTTCCAGTACAGCACCTTCACTACTCTTCTACCCTGCATTACCCCCACCCCCCTTCTTCCTACGAAACAAATCCCCCTGCACTTTCTTCAACACCTCTTTCTCCTCGTCCTACAACCACATTTTCTCGTCTACTCTTATTTTCCTATATCCTACCTTCGTTGAGCTCATTTTTTTGAGGTTTGGAACAAAAAATCTAGACGCTTTTCAAGAATTGTGAAAGGTTTTATAAGAATGAAAACATTATCTTACGATTCCTAGGAAAATTAGAAAGACTTTTTATTTTGAAAAATTCTAATTTGTAAGTGACATTGTTAAATTTTGAGGTATAAATAGCAATTGAACACTTAGTAATTTATAAAGAAATCGAGTAATTTCAAGAGATGTTTTTTTTAAGAGAAGTTCTGAAAAGATTTGAAATTAATGTAAATCTTGAAATGATTTCAAATCATTTTTAAAAATGTACATTTTTCAGGTTTGGAACAAAAATTTTAGAAGCTTTCAAGAATTATTGTGAAAGGTTTTATGAAAATGAAAACATTCTTTTGCGATTCCTGGGAAAATTGAAAAGGACTTTTTATTTTTAAAAATTAATTGTAGGGAAATATTTAGAAATATTTTCAAAGAATTCCAAAATTGACAAAAAAGAATATGGCGGATGAGTAAATAGGTAGAGTAGGGGAGGGAAAATTTGCGATGGGGAGGTTTCAACGGCTTACTTAAGTTTTCTTTTAAGTAGTTTCAATAAATTTTTTTCATTAATTTTTTTACACAATTTTTATTTAATAACATTTTTTTCAAACATTTTTACATCGTTTTTTAAAATTTTTTGTTTGATAAATTTTGTTTTCAACAAAATGTTTTTACAAAATTGAAAAATATTTTAAACAAATTTGACGAAAAATTTGAATCATTTGAAAAAATATTTAGAAGTTTTGAAAATATTTCAAAACATTTAAAACGAAGTGTAGTTTTTGATGATTTTTAAATAAAATTTAAAAACTATTTAAAGTTTGCGGAAGATTTTAAGATAATAAACTGTTTTCGTTCATATTGTTCAGGAGATTTTGTATTATTTTTTATTTAAAAAAAATAATTTTAAGAAAATCTCTAAAAATATTTCAAAAAAAGAAAACAAAATTTGAACAATTAACGATTTGAAGCTACTTAAAATAAAAATAATTCAACTTCTTATTTAAAAAATTAATGTTTCTAGCTTAAGATGATATAATTTGAAAAATTTAATGATTTGTTGATTCATTGTTCAATCCAGAGAATAGAAAATGATAACACTTTCACTTCACCAGATTGAAAATTGTTCAATATGTTAATACCTTCCATTTTATACATGTAAATTATTGAGCGATTGAAAACAAAAATTGTTTGAAAACAAATTTTAGTGTTCAGTTTTAAAAGTTTAAAATTCAAGAATCCCACTTCTAGTACTTTAATTTAGAGTTCAGTTATTATTTATTTTTTATTAAAAAAATATTTAGCTTCAAGAGGTCAAATCAAAATGACTACAAAATGATCAAGGAAGTATACCACCGCACCAGTGGTATACTTTTAGTATTTAGATGCTTCACATGTGAAATAAATTACTAATTCTAATTTTTTGAAGCATTTCATAAAGTCATTTTTCAGCAGCCCCTCACCTTCAAAACTAATAAAAATCCTTTTTCTAAAAGAGAATGCAAATCCATAAATATACAAAAAGGTAAGATTCGATTTACAAAGAGGAAGTATCAGAGTCGAAATTGGAGATGTGGGTATATTCCACCTCTGGGAAATAAGGACGAGAATCGTGTGTAGCCTGTCATTTTCTTTGCTGCTAGAAAGCAATGATTTTCCGATGAAAGTTTTCCTTCTTTTAGCTAACGCCAGTTTGTTGGAAACTTTTCCACAATTCGTATAGCTTTTTCAACTCAGTACGCGTTTCCTGCCTCATTTCGCTTCCTGCCCTTGAAAGCAGATGCTTCTGCCACCCACTATTCATAAGAACGGGAGCAAAACTGATGGTTTTCTCTCGTATCTAATTTTTCTATTCTAAATTCCCTTCGACTCAGAAACAGTGTTTTCTCTCCTTTTGAAACCTCGTTTAGCGTATTTTCGATTCAAAACCGTTTAGCTAATTTAGAAAATAGTCCTTCGGGAAGAGCAATTTGATTTTCTAAATTAATTAGGTTCTCTTGACCTTTGAGTATGTTCGTGCGGTCTCACAGACCGCATCATGCTTCTGATATGTGCTAATAAAAACGACATCTTCCAGACTAATAGTTAAAATATATTTGAAAAATTACGAATCGATTACGTTTCGAAAATCCAGCTGGTTTCCCTCAGCAGATCTGCATAAAAAATGATTTAAATTATAAAAACGAAGCAATATAATTTAATTACAAAAAGTATGAAAGTATAAGAGGAGAATACCTTAGAACAGTTTTAAAACTTCCGTGTGAATTTCTTTATGTGTGAGTTCTATATATTTTTAAAAAAGCATAAATTTTATGGGTAGTGCTAAAATAGTATATTATGCACCTAGGGGGAGAAAAGGTACACGAGTTGAAAAAGTGCCTCTCCTCCTTGGCGCATACGATATTTTTAATAACAAATGGATGATTTCAGACCTTTCTCGAAATACAGTCATGATTTCAGTCCATAATAGATTTTGTATAATGAAGCATGAAATTAATGTTAACCTAATTTATGGTAATTTTAGAGGTGATTTGTAA
>CAKNYM010052292.1:0-17083 GCA_932195095.1 Andricus curvator
ACGTCTGCGGGAAACCAGGTATCAAAATTATATCCCTGTCACAATATTGAAGGAATTGATGTAAAAAGTAAAAAAACTATAAAGTAAAAAATATAAAAAACTGCTATATAGAACTATAAAAATACAGCAAAAATTCGTGAATTCCCTTCATATATTTAAAATCGCTTAAAATATAATTGAAATACAACCATATGAAAAATTTTTGAATTCTGTTAAAATGTATTAATATCTATTTAAATTAGTAAAATCCCCCAAAAACTTTAAAATAATTATAGGTTCTATCATTCTTAATGTTGCTTAATCTTCTTTCCTTAAATTATTGAAATGCGTAGAAATCCCTTCAAATAAAATTCAATTCATTCCGCAAAGTATAAATCATTCGAAAGCCCTTGCATATAATTTAAATTAATCTTATTAATTAAAGTCGTCTTAAAAAATACCATCCAAATCTCTATAAATTTGTGAAATCCCTTGAAATCCATGAACATTAAAAAAATCCTTGAAATCTTTTGAAATTCCTTGAAATACCCGTGTGGAAAAATTTCCTGGCAGTCTTGAATCATGCTAACGCCAGTACAGTTTTCATCACGCCTGTCTGTTCACATAATGCTAGCCTGGCGCGATCTTGGTGCTGTCTAGTTTTACTATGGTTGTATCTTTGTCAAGTCAATCTGTAAATACCCAGTCTAGGGTCAACAGACTATTGCGATACAGAAAATCTCTCAGCATTTTATTCCGGCACTAGACAGTATGTCTATCTGAACTTATTATAAAAATGAAAGCGTATGTTTATATATTAATGTACATGTCACGAAAAGAAATGATCATTTTAATCGTTTTTAATTTTTATATATAATTACTTTATAAATCATAAGCAGAAATTGCATATTTGATTTAAATTTTAAGAAAAATGTTTTCAAGTTAAAATTGAAGGTTAGTTATTTTTATTCTTTGCAAATAGTGATTATATAACTAAATTTACTTGATGAAATACATTTCTTAACCTCAAAAACCATCAGTATCAAAGAAGGAAATATTTCAGAATAACTTATTGACAAATAATAATATTCTGCTTATTTGTTATTAAATTTAATGTCTGCAAGTATTTAATTCTTGTTTCATCATTATTTTTTGGAATAAATGTATTTTATAACATACATTTCGTAACTTTTAAATATAAGATCGGTGCATCAAGAAGTATTTCAGAATAATTGATTATTTAATGATCACATTCTGCTAATTTTTTTATGATTCGAATGCCTAAAAATAAGAAATTATTATATAACGACTTTTTAATTATTTCTAGATAGTAATTGTCCTTTTTTCTTCTGTTTGTTTTGCTATTGTCTGTGTCGTAGTCGCTCACTTAGACTGCAAAAGAGTATAGGAGTGAAAAGTGAATAATTTGATTTACTAGTTCCAATCAGTTTCCACATGTAATATTTTATATCTTTTAAGAGATGCAAATAATGGAAAATATAAATCGCAAAAGAAAATTAACAGTCGCCCGAGTAAGGAAGTTTAGAGCTGTGGAAAAAGCTGGAAATATACGGAATACACCAGCTGTTAATTCATCGACATCTAGCTCAGAGCCGGAAGGTATAACATTGTTTCATATTCTACCCTATTGAAAAAATTTTCGTGGAATTCCTCGTGTTGTTTTCGAACAGGGAAAACGCAAGGAAATCCGTGAGGATTTTCAAATTCTTCGAGGAAATCCACGAGGATTAATTGATTGACTCGCGGATTTCCTCTAGGAATCTAACAATTCTGGCGTATTTCTTCGTGTTTTTCTTGTCTGAAAATAACATGAGAATTTTCTGAAGGATTTTTTTTAATCGGGTGTATACTTATGTTTTATCTTGCTTTGAATTAAATAGAAAAATTGCTCCCACTTTCATCGAAAATTTTCTTTAAACTTCTGACATCGCTTATATGAACTGCTGAAATTGTTAAAATATTCAGCAAGTATTTTTGAAGGACACAAATCTGTTATTTTCTAGAATTTTGAAATTCCTGGTGGAAATTTATTTGCCTGGAACTTTGAAAATTATTTTGACTTGCATGTTTCCAATTTTCTTTCCGAAATTTCCCAAGTAATCATTTTTTTACGAGATACTTGTAAAATTATATCAAAATAGAATATTCACACTAAATTTAAAATGAAATATTAAACTGATTTTATCCATTATACAGATTAATTATTCCTAATAAGGAAACATTTATTAATAGCTTTGTAAGAATAAGTATGATTTGCCTTTATCAAGAAGATTTTTGCCATTGAATAAAATAAGTGCAATATGTAAAAATACTTAAAAATTGCAAATCTTGAATTTTCGTTTTAATCTTTTAAAATTTCTATCTACAAATGAAATTCTTTCTCACGTTAAACATTTTGCTTATAACAGAGTCTTCTGAAAATGTTGGTGCTGAAGTTGAACAAGGGGTTAGGACAAATGAAGCCGTAACTTCAGATCCTGATATGGTGCGAAGTGATTCTGAAAGTGAAGAAAATAACTCTTTACAGAGAAATATACTATCACCTAATGCAAATGTAGGAAGCACAGAAGAGAACCCAGATGGATCTCCTGAAATGAGTATGCCTTCACATTCTTCGAATTTTGGAATCGAAGAGCAGAACGCGATTGATGAACGACAGAGTGAAATCTCTTCGAATTCGTCCACGGAAAGCAGGGAAGAAGACACAGATGATGTCCAGGAGGAACACATTGATGAAAGGAGATTGATTGGTAGTGACTCTGATAGTGAAGAAGGCGAAAATGAAGACCTCGGGGACAGTCAACGTTTACGCACTTGGGCAATTAAAAATAAAATAGACCAAGCTTATGTAGATGAAATGCTACAAATTCTGAGAGCCAGATTATTACCAGATCTACCCAAAAGTGCGAAAACTTTCCTAAATACGTCGAGTGCAAAGTATACAATTGAGCCAATGGAAGCAAACGATGGTTCTGAAGGAGAATTTGTCTACTTTGGAATTAAAAGAGGGCTGGACGCTTGTGTCGATCCTGCAGTGCACGTAAGCGACATCATTGATTTAAAATTCTCCGTAGATGGTCTTCCGGTTAATCAATCAGGCGGCGATGATCAACTTTGGCCCCATCTATGCCAAGTGCATTTTAATCCGGACATTTATAAACCGTTTCCAGTTTCGATTTTTTGTGGAAAGTCAAAACCTGGTAGTAACGATTTGTATTTTGAAAAATTCGTCGATGAAATCAACAAATTACTAAGAGATGGAATCATAATAGCGGGAAAACAGTATGCTGTACGTGTAAAACGTTTTGTGTGCGACACTCCAGCGAGAGCATTCTGTAAAAATACATCCTGCAATCGATATGATCTTTTCGTTTGTATTGGACTTCATGCACTTGTGTTGTCTGGGGATTATGAAAAAATTGATTGAATGGTGGCTTACTGGTGACTTGAATGTAAGATTAGGTCCTAGAATGAGAGAGGTTCTATCAGATCGAATGGAGCTTCTCAAATCGCAAGTTCCGTGTGAGTTTAATCAACGAAAACCGAAGTCTACTAAAAAGTTTACCAATTGGAAAGCCACTCAATTTCGTTTTTTTGCGCTGTACTGCGGGCCAATTGTACTCATAAACGTCCTGCCACGAAGACTATATAAACATTTTTTACTTTTCCACGTGCCTTGTAGAATTTTGTGTTCTGACGGTATTTGCATTACATTTAATGCATATGCTAAAGAGTATCTTGTAGCGTTTTTCAAAGGCTTAAAAGTTTTTTATGGGGCGAAGACACAAGTGTTAAATGCTCATCACCTAATTCATTTAGCAGATGATGTCATAAAGATGGGCTGCAGCCTAAGTAGAATCTCAGCTTTCGTATTCGAAACATTCTTAGGAAAGCTAAAAGAAAAGTTAAGAACTCCGTACAGGTTGCTAGCCCAGATATGCAGAAGGCTACATGAAGAAAGTTCGATACTGGAGCAAAAAGCCAAGCTATCTCCTAATGTAGAGATTTTGAAAGAAAAGGCGAACAGCATTTCAAAAATAAAGATCAGAGAAAGCACAATTTGCACCACAAATAACACTGATAACACAATTCTTTTAACGAATAACGAGATTCTAAATGTAGTAAAAATAGTCGGAACCGTAGAAAATCTTGAAATGCAAGGATATGTTTATCGAAAAAGAAAACCAATCTTTACATATCCTCTCGATTCATCGTTGCTTCACATGTGGGAAATTTATAGAACACCTTCAGCTGAATTGAAAACGTTTCCTGTAACATCGATGAAAACTAAACTAGTGAAAATGTCCGTCACAATCAAAGCACAAGGAAGCAAACACTTCTACGTTGTACCTATTCTTCACAGCGATTGATAAATGTATGTAAACATTTGAAATGACTCATATTGTACTGATTTGTAATTTGATATTGAATTTGCGCTAAAAAAACTCAAAGCAAACCTAAAGTTTAATTTATTTTCATCATATGTGAACACGTGTCAAATGTATGGAATTAATAATAAAATTATGGTTTGTTACAACTTTAGAAATATAAATAAAACGCCAATTTCCAAATAAATTATGCGACGTACATCATACAGAAAAGAAATTTCATTATTGTAATAAATGCTTGAAAAAGCGCAATTCTATCTATCGATAATTAAGGTTATCCTGTGCATCCAAATTGTCTGTTTTTTTGTTATTTGTTTCCTAATAATCGATTATTTAGAGATTAAAAGCATCTTCTTACATGTATATCAGGAAATTTTTTTTAATTACGCAGCCGTATCGCAACACTTTGTTTCTCTCGGCGAAAAAATACTCGCCTACTTTTTTAAGATTTTCAACATTTTGTGTAGAAGTTGCGAGAATCAATTTCATGTAACAATTTAAATTTTTGTATATTTAGATTTTTTAAAAACGCAAATGTTAAAAGTGGATTGTTATTATGTACTTCAAAATTGTCACCAATACGAAGTACAAAACTGTAATTTTGTTTCTGTTTGGCAAAAAAATTGGCGCTGATAGAGATCAGAAAAGGTGCGATTTCGCAGAACAGAGATAATTGAATACTTTTACCCCTGAACATTTTTCGTATGAAGTGCCTGAATTCTATAACCCTTACCGTAAAATGAGGAAAGAAAACTTTATGGATATGAGATAAAAAATATAAAAAGTGATAACTAGGCAACATATAAAAAATAAATACAATTTTTGTACATCTGACGAAATGTGGAAAGTCTTTTCTCACATCGACCTAACCATACATTGCATGTTGTTTGCTATTAGTAGACTCGTTCGGTCCTCCATCAAAACAAATCTGCCATTGTTTGGTAAAAGTTTAATAATTACTTGATTTTAATTGAGGCTTTTTTAAGCACATTGCGTTTCAAATACGATTTTTAAATTATTCACTCAATTCTACCAATAGTCTGTAGTAGTTTTTGGCTCGGTTTTTCGTCATATAGTGGTAGAGTTTCTGACAGATATGTTGGCAGCAGTGCAGTGGCGAGACTCCATGATGTTAAAGTTTACAGAGGTTTGAGACAAAGGCCAAGAAAAGCCGAAGAGAACAAAAGGCTCGCGCTTTCGACTTTACAATTAGTGTATATATAAATCGATTAATATTTATTGAAAAGTGCTGATCAGGATACCGGATTTCCCCGATTTGCAGTTATTTGCTGCTCTTTTAAAATTTCTTGGCAGTTTAAAAGGTATGTGCAAATACAGGCTATATGAATAACATAACCTCTAATTCATTTTTGTATACTAATATATGTGCGGGTGTTCGGCATAATGATTAATACTGATTCATTATTATTTTCACGTTTAAAAAATGTTAAGCTCATTCTTCTTTACATTCTCTTTAGATTCACATATTTAAATATACATTATGCGTTCATAAAAAATCACTTTCTTTTTGAATTGGTTATTTTACATTTTGCAAAAAATTAACGTGTCTCCTGACTTGTCATTTTTCGATACGAAATCTGTGGTCTTCTACTAAAAATTTATAAACAAATTTTATGACTATTCTTTTCCCAGCGAATTTTAATATCGAGAATCGAAACACACTTTTAGATTTAGAAATAACGTCAAAAAAATAAGGGAGTTGAAAATAGATTGTATACATTTTTTTAATAAATTTTTTGATAAAATTACCCTATATTATAAAGTAATATTTGTTTTCCTGATTTTGTCTTTGCTTTAAAAGAAAGCTTGAAATAATTCTTCGCAAAAAAGTTTCTGCCAACAAAATGTGGACATACGGATTGATTCTTTTAACTTAGAATATTATAGGTGTAATATTTCTTTTTAGAAATATGTCCGGCGATGAAAATGATTACCCTTACTAATTGGTTGCGTTTACTGGGTGCAAAGATGAGGAGGGTAGAGCACTTGTGGACATAGTGTTAAATTCCTGGATTTCTTTCAAAAGAAATAAATTAATCCACGTCACAAAGTACCCGCCCCCTCCGTACGATAGGAGCACGCTTGTTCAATTAAACAAGTTGTTAAAAACATTCGCACATGCACCCGATTATTGGTCTGAGTATCCAATAGATTTCAAAGGCCGTGCGAGTATGTAATTGTTATTTTTATTCTATTTTACCCACAATTGTTCAGAGAAATTCTGAGAAGTGATAAATTTCATCAAACCAACTTGTAATATAGGAACTCTTGAAGACGCAAGAATTCGGTTGAATAAATTGAAATTTAAGGAGTTTGCATACACAACCGACCCAGATATCGATGGAGCAGACCGAGCGGCAGCCGCTGAGAAAAGGCATCGCGATGCCAAGCTAAAAGTTAGTCAGCAAGAAGAAGACGAGGTTTTCAAAGTTTCCGCGCCATTTCCTTTTGTGGATGGGGGAAACCCAAAAAATTCAAGTAAATATTTCTATTTGTGTGTATTTTGTAATACAGAGAAAAAACTACATTTCTTATCAATTTTAAAAATACATATTTATATTTCATAATACTGAATATTTTTATTCTAAATAATGTGTAGGCCAAGTAAGGAGCATTAAATGAAATCTAAGTACTAGAAGTATATCACTATTTCAGGATGTATACTAGTTAGGGGCCGTCCATAAAATATATAACCAATTTGAGGAGAGGAGGGTGTTACGTTAAAACTGTGACTGGTAACGAATGGTGGGAGGAGGGTCAGAGAAAGTAACTTTACGAACTTAGATCACATGTAGTACATTTCCTGATGATAACTGGACAATTCTTCTGTTTTTCTCCATTTTTAAGAAACATACCCTTTCTTCCCTCTTTCTCGTTTTTTCGCTTAATTGCGAACTAAATCAATAGAGCCCAAAAAGAAAAATCAACTACTTTCAGTTGATAAGTTTACTGTTATATTTTTGGTTCGAAATTCATCAAGTTTGGTTAAGAATTATAGTATTTAGATGAAAATTTTATTAATTAGTTGAAAATGCAACTATTTTGTTCAAAAGTCAGATTTTTTGGTCAGATATTCAGTTACTTGGTTGAAAGTTGCACTACTTTGTTAAAAATTCTTTTTTTTTTTTGCTATAGATTCATCTCCTTAGTTGAAATTTTAACTTTTCCATTTTGTAAAAATGAATCTTCTGGGTTAAAAAATCATCTTTTGTATTCAGCTCTTTTGTTGACAATTTAAGATTGATCATTTTAGTGGAAAATTCATCTCTTTTGTTATAAATGTAACTATTTTCTTGAAAGTTCTTTTTTTCTTGGTTGAGAATTGCTATTTTTATCTAACAATGAAACTATTCTATTCTTTGAAAAATTGATCTTTTCCAGTTGAAAATTGGTGTATTTTGTTAAAAATTCGTCTTTTTTGGTCGAAAATTAGTCTTCTTGACAAAAAATGTATCCTTTTTTGGTTAAAAATGCAACAGTTTGACTCTAAATAAATCTGTTTTGATTTAGGGTTCCAGAATATCGTAAACAATGAAACTATTCCGTTGAAAATTAACTTTTTTTTAAATTTACATTTTGTTTCAAATTTCAGGATTTGGTTAAAAATTAAACTATTTTTACGATCATTTAACTTTTTCGTAGAAAATTAATTTTTTTGTTAAAAATTAACTTTTTGTTAAATAATCATATTTTTGATTGAAATTTCAACCCTTTTGTACATAATTAATTCTTTTGACTTTAAAATTCAAGAATGTTGTCGAAAATCCGTATTATTTGGTAAAACATTAAAATTCCTGCGGATAAATTCACCTCTTTGGTTTAAAATTTAACTTTTTTGTTGAAAATTTGGTTGGTTTTTATTTTGTCAGGAATTAATTATTTGATCTGAAAATGGCTTTTTGGTTAGAAAATTAATCTTGTTCCTTGAAAATTCAATAAATATTTCGACTTGAAATCTTAAAAATTTTAATTGTTTCATATTTTATTGCATTCAAAATGATATTTTCGTTAATTTTATTCGAAAGAATTTGTTCCTTCATTGTTACACTATTTTCATGCAAAATCACCCTCTTTCTTATGTTTCAATAGAAGTTAAAGTTTAAGTTAAAGTTAAAGCTTTTACCAAAAAATCTGCAAAAAATCAATAACAGTTGTGGTAAGCGCTCAAAATTTAAGCAAATGAGTAACGTTTTGATTTTTATTAAATTCGTCAATTTCCTTCGACTATGAAAGATACTAGTTTCAACATACTTGTTCTTGCTTTTACAGACTCTAGAGAAAACAGGAGCAGCGATGATTCAATTTCATCGATTGATAAAAAGAAAAACCGAAAACGAAAGAGGAGGTCCTTTCCAAAAAATCCACCACATGGAAAAAATTCTACTAGTAAGTTGAAGAAAATATTTTCTGTTCTGGACATCTAGCAAAGTAACTGAATTTTATTTTGTAACTTTATTTCGCAATGCACAGCTACATCTAGAAACAAAACTGGAGAGTCTGAAGACCTTCTCCAAACATCTCCAGAAACTTCTCCAAAGAAATTAAAGAATTCTGAAGAGGCTACCTGTCGTAAAACAAGTAAATAAATTGTTGACAGAAAACATACAATTAACTCTTTTCTGGATTAAAATTTAATGGGAATTAAATTTTTCTTTCCAGAGTTAGAGAAGCATCTCAACAAGATAGCGATAGGGGATCCTTTAAGCCCAGAGTCGAGTGGCCGAAAGGGGAAAATAACTATAAAAAAAGACACTCTAAATGTGAGTTCCAAAATGATAAAGGAACCCTCAAAAGAAATCTTGAACAGTAAGTAAGGAGCTGTCCATAAACTACGTTACCAATTTGTGGGGGAGGTGGCTGCGCTAAAAACTGCGCTTGTTAACAGTGGGAGAGGGAGGGAGTCAGTAAGAGTAACGTTACGAGGTTAGATGATGTTTCGTACGTTTCCTGACGATGAATTTTAAGAAAGTTTGCTAATTTTTCGAAATCATACCCTTCAACTATATAATGTTTAATAATAAATTACTAGGTTTGAAAATCAAATTAATATTTTAGACTTCACATTCTTTTTCTCTATTCACGTGTTTTCAAAAAACTTCCCCTTTTTCTCGTTTTTTTTTTGTTTTGTTAAAATGCGAACTGATTTAATGGAATCCAATAAGTATATCCAACTGTTTTTGATTTGAAGTTAATGTGTCTTGGCTTGAAAGTCTACTATTATATTTTTTGACCGAAATTCATCTCATATGGTTAAAAATTCTACTATTTGATTGAAAACTTAATTATTTGGTTAAATACGCAAATATTTTGTTGAAAAGTCATCTTTTTTTTGGACACAAATTCAATTACTTGGTTGAAAGTTGAAGTACCTTTTTAGACACCCATTATTTTGGTTGATGATTCATCTCTTTGATCGAACATTTAACTATTCTGTTGAAAAAACACTTCATATTTGGTTGAAAATAACTTTTTTACTGCAAATTTAACTATTTCATTCTTACTTGAAAATGTATCTTTTTTAGTTAAAAATTCATGTGTTTTGTTGATAATTTGTCCTTTTTTAGTAGAAAATTAATCCTTTTTGTTCCAAATTGGACATATGGTTGAATGTTGAACTCTTTTGTATCAAATTAATTTTTTTGTATTAAAGATTCATTATTTTAGTTGAAAATTTATTCCTGGTTGAAAATTCATCCTTTTCGGTTAAAAATGCAACTGTTTTGTCGAAATTAATTCTGTTTTGGCGAAGGATTCACCTGTTTTTTATTACAATTTTTTTAGCTGAAATGTCAGCTATTACATGTTTCTTTGAAAACACATCTACTTTGTTGAAAATTCGTCTTTTTGGCTTGAAAATTCAACAATTTGGTAGAAAATTAAATTATTTCTTCGAAAATTCATATTTCTAATTTAACATTTGATACAAAATTCTACTCTGGTTCAAAATGAAACTATTTATTTGAAAATGTATATATTTGGTAGAAAATTAACTTCTTTGTTGAAAAATCTTATTCTCGGGTTGTAAATGCAACTGTTTGGATGATAATTTTTGTTGTTGGAAACTCAAGTATTCGGTTGAAAATTCATCTGTGTAGGTCGAAAATGTAACAATTTGGTTACAAATTGAACTATTATGTGGAAAATTCCACTATTTAGTTGAAAATTTAACTGTTAGATAGAGAATTGAAGAATAACATTTTTGGCTTCAAAATTCAACTTTTTTCTGTAGATCATGAATCTTCTTAAGAAAATTCATCTTTTTGGTTTGAAATTTGACTATTTCATTCAACATTCGTCTTTTTTGGTTAAAAATTCAACTACTTCGCTGAAAGTTAAAAATTTAAACTTTATAAGTTGAAAATTCTATTATTTGATAGAAAATTCGTCTTTTTGGGTAGAAAATTAATCTTCTTAGTTGAAAAACATCTATTTGGTTTAGGATTCAAATATTTTGTTAAAAATTAGTGTTTTTTCGTTGATTTCAAGGGGCTGAATATCACTTCTTTCAGTTTTTAAAAAGTAATTTTTTTAAACTAAAACTTTATCTATTCCATTTATGGTTGAAGAATAATATTTTTTATTGGAAAATTCAAATATTTGATTGGGAATTGATATATTTTGTTGAAAATTTGTTTTTTAGGAGCAAATTAATCTTAGTTAAAAATTCGCCACAGTAGGTTAAAAATTCAAATATTTCATTGAAAGTTTAATTATTTTGTTGAACATTCAACTATTTTTTTCAAATGTTCTTTTTTATTCGAAAATGAAACTGTTTTGTTGAAAGCTCCTAATTTCGGATTGAAAATTCATATTTATTGGGAGAAAAGTCATATTTCTTGGTTGAAAAATCATCTTTCTTGCTTTAAAATGAACTTCTTTAAAAAAATTTAACTTTTCTTGTTCAAAATTCCACTGTGGTCTAAAAAATTTATTCTTTGGCCTAAAAATTAGACTATTTGGTTTGGTTTTCGTGAAATATCACCATGTTTCTCCACGTGGGCATATTGGCAACTGAACTCACTAGAAACGCGAAGAAACGCAGGATAAACGGAAAATCTGTATTCAACCAACAACTACGTTAATTTGGTTGGGGGGTTAAGCAAAAACTACAGTCCTCAACGAGGGGGGACCTTTTAAAAAATAACCTAAAATTGTTAACATAGTTTATAGACGACCCCTAAAGCACAAAGATGATATTTAATTTACTTCCAGTTCTAAATAATTTTATTGTTAACTAGTACGTTCAAATCATAATTGCTACACAAGAATATTCTAAAATGTATAAATGATATTATAGTGAATTATTTTTTTATGATATACATTTTAGAACCTCCCACTGAGAAAAGGGATGAATTTTTTCAAATCTTCGGATCAGGGATTACTGCTGAAGAAAAAGGTATCAAAATAAAATAATGTATATTATCGTCATTCCGTCAATTTACTACTGCTTTGCTGTTTAACTTAATTAAAAATTAAAATAATAATATTTTATTATTGTATTTACAGAAAATCCCGTTTTACTGTTTCTGAAGATAATGAAGGCGTTGCATGTCTTATATCTTGATAATAAAGAGACGCAACGGAAGCTGAGAGATCTTGAAACAATGCTACTTGCAAATGGTATTAATCTAGATCTGCCACGGAGTTTTGCTGACAAGTACGAATTATCTTTACCCATTGCAGAATTGAAAGACTTTCAAACCTTCGAAAATTGATTGAAAGCGGATTCGGCGTTCAGATACGAGTTTGTAAGTACACACACATGTACAAATTATTGTTTAAATAAATGCCTCATACATGTAATTTGTTTTACATAATATTTGTGGTGTTTCTGAAGAAAATATTTTTGATAAAATTAAATGAACATTCCAAAATACATACAAATTAATTCTGGTTCTATTTTCAATGAAAATTATGAAATTACTTGCATGGAATACATGGGGAAAATATTGAATCCACTTTATCTTTTGCAGAAACAAACTTTCAATGATCTCATGGACAAAACAGGCTCACTATCCCGTACGCATCTGACTATTCTAAAAAACTACCTATCACGGGAATTAGTAATTCTGTTTAATGCCGTTAAAAAAACGGAACAAAAAACTTTGATTTTTAAGGACACAGAGTTTTACAAGTGTATTCTCGGTAAGATTCTAAAAATATATTTTTTTCATTTATCATGCTAAAATCATTTGTCTATCTTCAAAACTTTATACGGGTATTTTATATTTTAGATATTATAACAAAGAGGTACAAGTTGGACAATAAAGTGTTAACTGAAAAGGAATTCCTCAAAACGTTAGGACCTGTGATCACAAACGCAATAGATTGGGATGGCCACCGTGCTCTAAGAGTAAAAAAAGTGAATGCAAGTATTGAGAAAATAATGTCAGACGACGAAGAGAAAGAATAAACAGATACAAAATATTTTTCTCATTTATTCATAGATTTTAATTATTTGTATAGTTGAAGAAAATATTAAATTTGCAATCTAGATCTTATGTAGGTTAACTAGATACGTCTAGGCATGTAAGGTAGCGCCTACATAGCTGAACTGTCCAGTGGCTAGTCGATGCGAGCGTTACATCCCAGTCTAGCCACTGGACAGTCAGTCTGTAGCGCGCCAGTATCGACTCAAGGCGGACTAGAAAGAAACAGCACAGCGCCACGAAATTTTTCCACACGGGTACCTTGAAATCTCTTGGAATCCCTTAAAATTGTCAGTATCCCTTAAAATCCCTTGAAATCTTTTGAAATTTTGTGAACTACCTTGAAATCCCTTGAAATTTTTCGAAATCCTACAAAATTCTTTGAAATCCCTTAACATCTTTGAAAAACGTAAAAACCCTCCAAAATACCTTGAAATATTTCGAAATGCCTTCAAATCCGCCAAAATAATTTTAATCTCTTGAAACCCGATGAAATCTTTTTAAATTATTTGAAATATTTATAAATTCCATAAAATCCTTTCAAAATCCTCAGTACCCCTTAAAACTTCTCGATATATTTTGAGATCTTTCAAATCACGCGAAATTTGTATAAAGTCTGACGAAATAGCTTAAAATCTATAAAAATTCTCTGGAGTTTAAATTAAATTAAACTAATTCAATAAAGTTCATTGCAAAAATGTTTTCAATGTTTATAAGTCGTCAAAATCCTTAAACCTGATGAAATTCCCTGAAATACCTTGAAATCCCTTAATTTAATTTATTTTCTAAAGATTGCGGGAAAGATCTTGAAATCTTTGTAAATCCTACAAAATCCTTGACAATCCTTTGGGGGTCCTTAAAATGTCGTGACATTTTTATAAAATCTGACAAAATCGCTTAAAATCCATTAAAATATTCTGGAATTCCTTTAGATCATTTGAAATTTTCGAAATCCTACGTTAGATAAATAAATAAATCATTCGTTTGTACTTTTTCTTTTTTTTTTTTCAGGAACTCTTTCAATATTCAAGCATTCCTTATTTTTATACTGCTTTCCTCAAAATGATTTACTACCATAATACTTCTAGAATCACGAAAAAAAATCAAGGAAATTCATTAGAGAAAAATCATTATAGGCCCATACTATATCTCCTATAATATAGTTTTCAAGGAGGATTACAAGGGATTGTAAAAGATTGCATGGGGTTGCATGAACTCGCATATAGAGTATACACCAGATTGCAGAAGTAATTAACACCTCGCCTTCAACATAACTAAAAACATTAGGAATGAATTCTAAGAAATCAAGAGAATTATGCAGAATTCAAAAGACTCTAATGACTTTAAATTAATTTAACGTGTATTACAAATATTTCAAGAAAATTAAAAAAACTTTGAAAAAATGCAAATGATTTCAAGTGTATTTAAAGTTTTATACAGAATTCTGCAACATCAAAAATGAACTTGTGCATCATAATCCAGTAGTAGTTCGGCCGTCGACGAAAGTTGATGAATTCGGAAATAGTTGAACAGAATTCCGCGCTTTCAGAAAAATTCAGAAATTGCAATACATTTTGTTGAAAAGTGTATTTTTAAATGTCGCATTTCGTAGTTTTAGCTTTCTCTTCTGTAGTGCGCTCAGCTTAGGTCTCACGCAGGGCCATATTTTACTCAATCAGCTGGCCGATGCGATGGTCGAACCGACGAAGGCACTTTCCGGGTAATACAGGCCTAGAGAGGGCATTTTTCTCTTACGCTTGTCATCTTTGCTACTTTTGACAGTTAGCTGCAGCGAACTGCACTGTCCATCAATCAGTCGTGCGACAGCCTCCGCAAGGGTAACTGCGTTTACTCGGTTGTCGCCTAATTTCAGCTTTCTTTAATCATCTGTATCTTTCTTGTGTTTATAATAAATTATACTATCTGCTAAATCGATTGAGTTTACTTTACTTAAGCATGAGTAATTAAATTCAATAGGTTATGGGCTCAGCACGCTTCCACTGCGCCATAGTATAATATTATAACAAGCCGCGCCGGTCAAGTGAAAATCAGTGATAAAATTCTGTTTTAAGTGCTTAAATTCTGTGTTAAGTGCAAGTGAATACGATGTCTGACAAAAACATTGTAGATATCGCAAAGCTCGACGGCAGCAATTTCACTATATGGAAGTTCGGAATTGTGATTGCGCTAAAATCCAAAGGGTTATTCGGTTTTGTGGAGGGCACAGAAGAAAAACCTGCTGCGGATAAACCAGACGCTTTAAAGGAATGGGAGAAGCGATCAAACCAAGCGTTGATGATGCTGCTTGGTTCAGTCGAAAAAACTCTACATTACAATTTGATGAGTTGCTATACGCCTGTGGAAATGTGGAAGAAAATCCAGACTCTTTACAGTGACTCAAGTGTAGACGCGATACAGGATGCGTGGGAAAAATTTTATTCGTTTAGGATAAATGAAAAAGAATCGGTTGCAGTGCAGATAGAAAGATTCGAGTGCATTTGCAAGAAACTAGATGACGCGGGTGATAAACCGTCGGACACGGGAATTCTAAATAAATTGCTGACCAGTTTGCCTGCGAAGTTTGCTTATTTTCGCGTTGCGTGGGAGTGCACTCCCGAAGCGGAGAGAAAAACTGAAAATCTAGTTTCTAGACTGATCCGAGAAGACAAGCGTTTATCTGAAGATGAAGTGTCGACGCTCGAGCTTCACGTGCAAAAAACTTCAATAAAAGGCCCACAGAAGAAGAAAAAGTCTAAAAAGGATATTGAGGAATTGAAAAAGCGAACGCGTTGTGGAATTTGCAAAGAAAAAGGCCACTGGGCGCGCGAGTGCCCAAATAAACGTGTAGACAGTGACTCTCCCAAAGTGAAAAGTGCGAACGCAATGGTCTGTGACATTGTTAACATATATAAGTGCGCGAGTGACAATCAAACGGATTTGTGGCTTGCTGATACCGGTGCCGGTATGCACATGAGCTTTCGCAAAGACTATTTTTCTTCTCTGCATCCAAATTCGAGTGGCTATAGGGTAAAAGTAGCAGATGATCGAATCATCGCAGCTTCCGGCATTGGGACGATCACGATTCAAGAAACAATTCAGGGAATCATATACGAACGCGAGTTACAAGATGTACTCTATGTCCCTGAGTTTAAATCGAATTTGTTTTCTGTAGGATCTGTGACCAAAAAAGGCTACTCTTTCCATTCATTCAAGGACAGATGTGAAATTCGTGAAAACGATGGCAAGCTTGCCCTGCGAGGAGTTCCACATGGAACGCTTTTCCAAATGTTATTCAAAGTGAAAGTTCCTAGTGAGTGTAATGCTGCTCAAGTAAACGGGCATGAAAAAATTATGCTTTGGCATGAGCGGATGGGTCACGTAAATGTGCGTGCCGTTAAGCACACGTGTGCACAGCTCGGAATAGACGGAGTCGTGGGCGAAAGTTTCTTCTGTGAGGGATGCGTTTTGGGTAAGCAGTCCCGCAAGCCTCACCCCAGCATCGGATTAGAGAACAATTACGGCCCAGGCGAAAGAATACACACAGATGTCTGTGGGCCTGTAAATATAAGCTCGCCAAGCGGCACAAGGTTTTTCTTAATCTTCAAAGATGAGAGTACAGGATTCAGGAAGGTATATTTTATGACCAATAAATCAGAAGTGGTCCACAGATTCAAGGAGTTTGAAGCATTTGTGCGTACTCAGGTTGGCACACAAATAAAAGTCCTGCGCTCGGACAACGGGACGGAGTATACCTGCAGGGAGCTCCAAAACTTCTTGAAAGAAAGAGGAATCATTCATGAATTTTCGTCGCCGTATATTCATGAACAGAATGGTCGTGCCGAACGCGAGATTCGTACGCTCGTAGAAAGTGCGCGTTCAATGCTCCATGCCAAGAAAGTCGATAAAAAATTAATGGCCTGAAGCAGTTAACACCGCGTGTTATATTTTAAATCGGACAATATCAAAGCAAGGAGAATCGACTACTCCGTTTGCGAATTGGTTTAAACGGAAGCCTACCATAAAGCACTTAAAGATTTTCGGCGCGCAAGCCTACCTGAATGTGCCAAAAGAAAAGCGGCACAAGTTTGATCCGAAGAGCAATCTGGTCACTTTTGTCGGTTACGATGGTGAGTCGACAAATTATAGACTCTGGGATAATGTGTCAAAAAGGGTTCTAATCAGCAGTGATGTAACCTTCAACGAGAGTGCCATTCCAAGCGCCGGATACGATGCAAAACCTCAGGA
>CAKNYM010052292.1:22083-116227 GCA_932195095.1 Andricus curvator
GCTGTTTCTCATGTTGGCAAACTCTGTACTTTTACTTTCCTTCAACTTTTTATATAGTAGTTTCATTATTCCTCCAAGCCGTTTTGTATTTTGTTCTCTTCTTCTGTTCTGCTTTTCTCTTTACTTTCTTTAACTAGTCGTTTAACTTTCCTATATATAATAATTTAATATTTCTATAATATAGGCAAATTAATTTTAAGCTTTGGCCAAGTCAGAATTTTTGCATTTTAATGTGCTTGGAGAAATTCTACACATGCCAACGGACGTACATATAAACTGCCATTTTCTGCGTGTGTGTAAACAGTACACCAGAGTCTCACTATTTGAACGCGCGATCGCACGCGTTATACGAATTTCTAGCATTGCTGGTCCACGCAATTTCTCAGGGGGCAGGGCGAGATAAGGTTGCGACTCCGCCTCGGAAGGAACGCATGCACTACTAATCAGTCAAGTAGATTGCGCAATATTATGGAAACGGTTCAGGCGACCCTGACTGTTTAGGTTTCCCTGTACGCGCTCTATGAACAAGGCTATTTTCAGAAAACCCCCGAGATAATTCACCTATCGAGACTCTCGTGTATGTAAATGAGAATAAAATAATCCTGTTAAAATAATAATAATGATAATAATTCTGATAATAGTTCTGCCAAAAAGTTCTGAATTTTTAATTTAAAAGGGTATACACTTTCTTATACGAAATTGAATTGCGCATTGTTCTTCTTCCTATAACAAAGATGCGGCTTGTGCTATTTTCAAAGAACAACTCGAAAACCCCGTTATACAGAATACAAAATTTTCATGATCTCTAATTTTTAACGGAACTTTACGTTTCGGCACTCACAGAGTCCGAGAATCATAAAATATTGTCAGAGTTGTTTGTATATCTGTATGTATGTATGTATGTCTGTCTGTATGTGTTTTGGACAGACTAGCCTAATAGATTCCCCCTTTTTCCAAAAGACTGCCTAATCTATTGTAGAAAATCTGAAGAGGAAAACAACAAAGGATCATCGACCAGGTCAAAGCATCCAAAGTAAAAATTTCAAAATCCCATGTGGCGGTTGACAATTATAATTTTTGTTTAATTCATAAATGTTCGTATTTAGGGTTTTTTGCAGTTTCTGATTATGAATTCGAATTCAAAATTGCCATGAAACTTTCTATTCAGGGGTTCACGCAGTGGGGGAAAGAATAATTTTCGAAAGTAATGATATTCGGGAAATATTTCGTGAATCAACTTACTGGGGTTGCGACAATTTTAAGAGGTAACTAAGATATTCGTGACTCACTTTTGAAGTGCGACAACAGAGAGGGCAATATACGTACAAGGTCGACTCAAACTTCACAAAATTTAACTAGATTTATGCAAAATATGGATTAGTAAGCTCATAGGTAACTAATGACAAGAATCTTGCGCTACTGACAATATGAATAAATAAGTTTGCCTGTCAGGGACCACTAGAATTTCACAAAATGTGACTAGATGCACAGGCAACATTGATCAGTAAGCTTATTCGTAACTATTGACAAGAATTTTGCTCTAGGAACAACTTGTTATAGTGCATAGTCAATAAATTTGACTTTCAGAGACAACTAAAATTGGGTTTGCACTTTCGAGGTTCAGACTAACAAAATGCCAGATGTTTCACACGAATTAATTAAGATTGAACATACCGGGCGGATTTGTTGGACATTAAGAATAAAATTGGATTCGTTCTTCTCGCGACGATCCTCAGTTCGGCTCGGTGTCAGTTCCTCGAGGACAGAGCAAAGTTGCCACCACGTTTCAAAATTCACAAATTCGCGACAATAGAACCGACTTAGTACCTCAGCGAACGCTACAAAAAGAGAGCGAGTTTCGAATAGAGTTAGAAAATTCTCGGTATTATAAAATTGAAGAGGGTAACAAAGAATAAAAGGTGTTTCCTTCCAAGATGATTTATATATGTTGCACTGTTCGATTGATGTTTGCCAATGCCTATCACAAAGTTCTTTATAAATCGATGAGTCGGTTGATTTAATGGGAGAGCTGATTCTTTTATCAGATGAAGTAAAGATCCAGAATCTTCGAGTAATCTGTATTTTTTTATGTGCTCTTCTTCCTTGTATGCATTGAAATTGTCCATATATTGCTGATATTCAGTCCTTTCTTCGAAGTATATCTGTTCTTGAATCTCCTCTTGCGTCATTTCCTCATTCTGTAAGTAATTTTCCTCTTCTTCTTGTTCCCTCCTTGTCCGGATTTGAGTTTGAGGTGGTCGTTTGTGGTTTCGGGTGTTATGAAAGTTTTGTGGCTCAACGTAGCATTGGGTTGCGATGTGTCCCATTTTTCCGCATTTATTGCACTTCATTTGTGATCGATCCGCTAGTAGAATATTTTAAATCGTCGTTGCGAATGACGACCGAGTTGTATTCGTCCTAGGCCGGGGTATAGATGTTAACATTTGTGGTCGTAAAAACTTGGATATAGGTTTATTCATAATAGGTTTCATTATTTTATTCATGTTTCTCTTTTTAAACCGCGTTTCCGCCTCAAATGCTTCTTGCAAAACTTCATTTAGATTTGTTGATTTGATTGGCCTTACTTGTTGTGGAATTTCGTCGCGTTATTTCATAATATACTTTCTAACTGCAGCTTTTTCTTCCATTTTCAATGCAATCTTTCTCTCTCTTTCTAAATTATGTTCATATGGTTAGGAATAAGTCAATTCATTGTAAACTCTCCTGTAGCGTCGACTGTGAATTTATACATTTTAAAATCCTTTTCGCCCATTTTCATATTTTGTGCTACCCAATCGTCGCGTCGCTTCCATTCAAACACGAGGGGCTACACACTCAGAAATCTTAGATTGCTGCGCTGGAACTCTTAAGAGAATTCTGGGAGAAACTCTTGAAAATATCTCAGCAATCTAGTATTCGTGAGAAATATTGGGAATCTTTGGCCAAGTGTTTGCAGATATGAGGTGGTGTGAAGCGTTCCGACATTCGCTCCAATGCGTGGAACAAACAGCCGACTGAATCCAAAAGCCGCTGAGTTTAGCAGAGTCTGTGGAATCCCACGTGAGTTCTGATAGCGAGCAGTGTCGCAAAACTCGGAATTCGGACAATCTCAAAAAAATCTTGGAACTCTCGATAATCATTCAATACAGATTGCCGCATCCAAAATTGTAAGATTTTTAGATTTCGTTGTAAGTATGTAGCGGAATCATCATGAGTTTTGAGGAGGTCGCATGGTAAGAGAGTGCAAAAAGAGAGAGAGAGAGAGAGAGCATACACATGCTTTGCTTAGCCTGTCAGTAGTGGGGATATCTGAGTGCTGGGCACAAAATTCAAAAGCGTAATTGGAACGTCCTAAAAACGTTTCTTGGTCGTACAAATCAAAAGACGTTATTTGAACGTTTTAAAAACTGTCCAATGTCAGACCAAATAATGTTTTGAAAACATTTCATGTTCCAAATACGTCCTGGAAACGGCTCTGGAACATTGTATGTTTAAGGTACGTTATTTGAACTGACATAGGACGTTTTTGAACCGTTCTAACAACGTTCTGCAACGTTTGTGCCTACTGGGCGTACCGTCGGTTGGTCGGTCGATCGGTCGTTTTTTCAAATTCACTTAAACTTTAGTTTACTGCTCACCATAGATTATATCTCGTACAAGTTTCTACCACTTCTCATAATCTACTGTTCTTTACGCAAAACTTTTTTGTTCCATCGTAAACTCGCTGCTGGGGTGTGGATCAATACTTTCTGAAAGTTGGCACTTCGTTCACAAGAGAGACCGTTAAGCCCTTTGTGCCTGGATGAGTACGTCTTGACGTTGAGTTTTCTGCTTGGCTGCTGCGTTCCGCTACTGGGTTGATAACTGCTTTGTCGTATTTTTTTGCAGACTTATCGCGGTTTGTTGCATGCTCTATGACATTACCATCAATATAACGTTCCCAATATGTGTTTATTCCCTTGAGTTTTTTAGAAAAAAAAATTTTTTTGTAGTGAAGGGCTGATATATCCAACCTAAGAGATTATTTTTCTTACTTAATTGTTTTTAACGGGTCTTTTCGTGGATAAGATCCGGAGTTCGTCCTGAGTTTCGGGGAACTTATGTTGGGCAATTCCGTAGAATTACGGTATCTTCTTGTCAAAGTGAATTCCATGGAATTCTTAGCTTTCTTCCTCCAAGTTCGATTCAAAGATAGCTCATTTTGATGTAGATTCTGTAGAATTTGGGTCATTTGAGTCCAACCTAGCAGGATCGCTAAAATTTTATTTATGCGTGGAAGGTCTGGAGCGCCAGATTAACTAAATACTTCATATAGTAATGTTTTTTGTTAAGCGAACTATGATGAGTCTAGGACGAGCGGGTGACGAGAACTGACACCGTTACGAGACTGATGTCCTGACGAGATTGGAGGAGCGACCCGAGCAAGCGAGTTATAAAGTACAGTATCGATCAACGCTTCTAAAACTTTCTACTAGTCACACATGCTACGTGGCTTGTCAAGAAGTACATGAGCAGATGCGTAATAGATGCGGGCTGTATATTGTATTAATTATTCTTTTCGTTGGCTACAATTATTATATAGAGAGTATTATTGTATCATTTATAAGCATAGTACATAACAGGGTAAAACCATACCTGATTTCTAGTAATTAACAAAAAAAGTCTAAGGAAATTTAACCGGAAAGTTTCCAGAAATCACTCGAGAACCTAGGGGTTACTTACCAGTAAGTTCTCGACGTTCCTAACGTAAATTGCACTGCTACATATTTTTGTTGAGCTATAAGTTTCGCAGAGATTTGAGAATTCCAGAATTATAACAATTTTCCTTGAAAAAATGAGTAAATGCCACTAAGGTATTGATTTTCTATCAGCAAAAAAATGTTATAATATTTAAACTTCATGCCCTCTTATTATTCAATAACCATTATTTAAGCAGTTTGAAAGCTGCTAAAGTAAACTCGAAGGAAAGAAATTTGAAATTAGAGTGATAAGTAGCATTTTATTCTCTTATTTATCAGCTCTGCATCCACTCGCGGTTTCCTCTTTAAACCTAACGCGTGGTTCTGTTTGGTTGTGATCCTAGTTACTTCCAGTGGGACACGTGAGGCAGGTTCGAATATGATTCGAGGACAGATTTTGTAAACGCAACTATCGCTGTAGAATTTATATTACAATACAATGTCTAATGCTCGCCTTCAACAGCTTGAGCAATGACTGATATATAGAGGTTGCAGATGTTGGTTTGGCGGCACTAGAAGAGAACGGGAGATGGCACAACTATTTGAATCCTGCCTTCGCTCATCTTGAAGTAATCGTTAAAGTTAAATGTCCTAAAGTTCTCCAATTCTTGATGATTCTTGTTGTCGATCAATGATGTTGATTCCGAGGAGGCGGTATATATAATGAAAATAAACATCAAAACAAATCAGAGTAAATGAAGTGAAGAAAATATTGACGAATGGAACAAAAGAGCGTCGCGCGATCCCTGAAATGCCAGAGATCCATTTATTTTCTGTTCACGATTGACTTTTGTTCATTGCAGAATCTGCAGCGTCACAATGCATAGGCTTGAATGAATGAAACTGCAAATTCTGTAGCTGGTCTTTCCCAGTTTTAATATTTGAAATTTGAAATTCATCCATTTCTATTTTTTCTTACAGAATTGAGTTCGCAGGGAGACTCACATATTGTACTTCCTCCTAAGAAGAGGTGGCAATCTTCTTCAGGCCGATCTTCTGCGAGCCACCAAAGTCAAAAAGTTGTGTGGGGTAAGTAACTTTGTTTTTAAAGTAACTCGTTACAGATACGTTACACAGCAACAATATGAACTCCTTGCAGTTACTTCACTCAAATAATAAACTTTAATTTGTCTAAAAATTACTATAAATTTTGCAACCCAATCACTTAATTTAAGAAATTTACAAAAATATCTATATTTTTAGATGTGAAGAAAAATACGTTTGAATATAACTAACAAAAGATGCTCACAATTATCTCCAGTTCAGATCTTCGACTATTAACTATAATAATCTCGCAGTAATTTCTATCATGTCAATGTGACACTTTAGTAGTATATGTCATGGTACAATCTCATAAAATTCTCTGCAACATAAAGTCATTTACTTGCATGGGAATATTTTATCATTGATTTCTAAGATAATAATTTTACAGATTTCATTAAAAGGACTGAATTTCAAAAATCTTCATGCAAAATGACGTTTAATATGCAAAATTCTGAAATAGTTCAATTTTTTAGGCTTATAAATTAAATTGTGAAGACTAAGACAAACCTTGTCGCACCTTTAGTGAAAACATTTTTAGGTCATCATCCTGATTAGAAGGGATTAATTATTTTTATTTTCATTATTGATACAGTGTCTGTCTATTTAGTAAATTGAATTTTGTCTACATCGTTTTATTGTTTGAATACAACCGTCTTTACGACCTATGTACCGAGCGGGAAACGCGAGTGTCGCAATGTAGAAGTAATTGTCAAAACCGCAGGTGCTTTGAGAAACGTCTTCAAAAACAAATTGAAAAACCATTTCAGTTCCAATTCACTATCAAAGTACATATGGGTTTTACATCACACTTTTCGATTTGAGTCACAATATTTATGATATTTAAACGAATATAGTTGAAATGCACGCATTAAGCGTACGAAAACGAACGCGACTGCGTACCTGCGCGCCGCAGTCATCCTCAAATATAGTGCCAAGCGCCGTGCACCCAGCGCGCAATAAGACTGTGCGCTGGAAAGGGGTACAGGTTTGACAAACATTATTTCTGAGTACAGTCACAGAAATGTCTTCCCATCCTACATGATACTTTGGAAACTATCTGTGACTACCACTGTGACCAGTCACAGTGGTTCATTCCCGCCTGTCGCGAAACGTTGGAAAACGGTAGGGGTTTGACCAGCATTAATGTTGTGACCTGCCACAGTGTGCCTTCCCGCCGCCATGATTTGCTGGAAATGGGCGGGGCTTCGAACAATATTAATTTTGTGACAAGTCACAGGGGTGCTTTCGCGCCCCCACGGTTGGATAATCTTAATTCTTCAGTCGCGAATCGATCCATCTGAAGTGGCAAAAGTATGCTTGAAATATACTTTTCATCGAAACCGACGGTGTATACTCTTTGAAAACAAAATATGCCTCATACCCAACTTAACCTTTAATCGCTTCGCATTCATATTATTTGCTAACGCTTACATATTATCTTACAATTGCGCCAGACCTTCCATTTGCTCTTACCATTTATCTTCAAGCTTTTGTAATATACGCAACACTAATTTTCCTTACACATATATATTTCTCTTGTATTAATTTTGGTCTCGATTTTGGTTTTTTCCACCCCCTTGCATTCTCTCTTTTCTATTCTCTTCTAGACTCTTCATCGTTACTAACTCTATTTAGCACGATCTTTCCCCCTTCCTCTTCCCCTGTACATCTCACCAGCACGTGCTCCCATGATTCCCATTCATAACCACATACCCTACACATATTCATTTCTTCACTCATCCAATATTTACACTCATTCATGCCTTCTCCTATTCTGAAACATACCATCCCCGACCATCTGCACTCCTTTTTTAACCAACCTAAATATTGTGGGACTTCTTCCATCTTAACCAATCTATACCATTTATTGTATTTTGACTCAATAATCTTAAACAACGATATAATTGAGTGAGGAAGATCACGGATAGCATTACAATTGAGTAAAGTAATTATACCGAGTGGGCCTTCGCCCCACTACGAAACGAGAGTAAAACAAGCACCGACATTTTATAATGGGGTCCGAGTGACGACTAGACAAATTTAATCTGTTGTAATTTATAATTTGATCATTTTTGTTTTTACCACACTAGTGGGGGTCCATGCTGACCCAGAAAATGCACAACTTTACGTGAGACTCACTGACGCAAATTGACACCCGTTTTCCTTGACCGAAGCCAGCAATTTACAAATTTCAACGGCGTATGTCTACCAATTCGACACGCGACGTTGAAACGCGAAAATGGATTAAAATTTCAGACAAAGAAATGATAGCGTACCTACCTGGCAATTACAAATTACGAATGAATATTCAGAGTGGCGTCTCCGTTCTCCCTCTCATAGGAGTCGGAGCGCCACTTGCGTAACGAGCGTAGAACTACTGAGTAAGGGGAACGACCGAAGGCAAAGGTCAACTGCGAGGTTCGGTTCCCAGCAGTGTGGTGTCGCATAGTCGGAGTGCGTTCAGTGCCACGCAGAACTTCGTGGTCTGCCGCTAGTCGATGGTTCAATGGTGGGTTGAATCGGCTCACTGCGCAGATTCTCTGCGCCAGCTTGATGCTATTTTACCGAGTGCTCTTGTACGTGCGGGAATCCCATCCACTACGCATGCGCCAGGAAAATCTCCTCTTCTCATTCCCTGGCGGCAGTAGACATCCACTGCAGCCACCCTCGTATATTCTGACAATTGTTGTTATTGTTGTGTGGGGGTGGTTGATCCACCCTTGCCACTCGAGTTGAATATGAAATAAGATAAAATAATACGAACAAAAAAATTAAAAGAAATCATGAAAGTTTTATTAATTGTATTCCCGTGGTCTGGCAAGTATGTTAAATTCGGTCTGGTGACCTAACCTTCCAATTTTTCAGGTAATGAGTTTCTTGGTTTCAGTTGATTTAATCTTGTATTGACAATACTGACTTTAGTTTCTTAAGTGAGTGCCTAATTGAAGTTGTTATTTTTAACATTTTTAATTGGTATAAGCCGTCGAACTCTTATGTTCTCGGCTAGTATCGTAACAGTTATTAGACAGGCCGTGAAGGTGATTCGTGACTCTACACTCATCTCCCTAGTAAAATTTCAACACCAAATTTCATAATTTTTATTGTATTTGTGCGGGGTACGAATTACCCCGTCACAATATATATACATAAATATATATTCGGCTTCAAGCAGGGTATTAAATGAACTTCACTTAAATCGAACACAACACTCGCTCACTTCCTATCATTATTTATTTCCCAGATGATATATTCCTGGAAAACGGTCTGTGATTGGTGAACAATATCATATTTCGAAATTTGAAAACTTGCGTTGCATTGTAGACACCTTAAGGAGAATCTGTGAATTCTTTCCGATTTTTTAAGACGTCCAGCTCGCTTGGGGAAGCTTCGGAGTCCAGGTTTAAAAAAAGTGCCTCCTAAACCTCGTTTTTCGACTCGTTTTACATCAGCGCCATCGTAACAAATTTTGGAGAACAATAATATACATATCCTTCAATTCAGCAGACATGAAGCTTTCACGTGTACCTGGCTAGAATTCTCTGCGATTTTTTTAACGAGTTGCGAGCGATCAAACTGAGGATCGCGTACTCTTGAAGCCGACTTATTTTATATTATGGCACGCTTTGTAACGCTCAGTTTTCAGGGGCGTTGCAGGCTCATAACACGGCGATTGCGAATAAAAGTTCCCATGTGCCAAGGCCGTTAAACGAGAAAAATGTATAGGCCTTTATGGAATTCTTACCCTTAATTACAACTTTATTCATAACTTGCGATGTACTAACATAGGATTCTGTACTTGAAACAAAAACGTAATCCTGTATTTCTTGTTTCAGAAATAAGTTCGCAGAACAAGCATTTGCACGATGGTGACCCTAATCCTCAAGTCCGTCGCTGTAGACCTTCCTCTTTTTCTTCTCCTGGCAGATATTCTACAGAGACGACTCATTCTCTTGCCACACCTAATTATTCTGCCAGGTCTCCACCACCTACCGAGCCATGTCTCCGTGCCAGGTCCAAGTCTCCTCTCAGGGAAACTTCTCCAAACGTACTTGGATATAGATTTGAAAATCTTGCATTCATTCGACTAAGTCCCCACAACAATTCGAATCAGATATACGAACTTCGAAGATACGTTTTTCCTCCCGATAAACCAATTGGATGGAGAACCACAAAAAATGTCATTTTGCCCATGCCAACCGCAGAAAAAATTGTATTATCAACGTTCAAGGGCGACGTCTGTGCAATGTTCGACAAAATAGGCCGTCACACGATTCTACGTCCAATATTTAAACATGTCTTTGCGGAGACAAAACGGGCGAAAATAAACATGAATAGCGGCGTAGTTGAAGAATTGACAGCAGAAGAAATTGCGGAATGTCCACCAGTGTCTACTAGAGAAACAATCACAAAGAGTTATACAGTATTTGGTTTGTTCACTTTTTTAATTATGAAAAAATTCAGTTACAATGCGTGATTGTCAAATCTTTTCAATAAAAAATTTTTCAATTTAAAAAATTTCAAAATTCAGTTTGGGAGACTCATGATGTAATTTTTCTTGTTTTTTGCCCTCGAAATGGCTATCAATTCTAGAAAGATACAAAAATTTTCATAAGAAATTACAGGCCTATGCAGAGATCTTAAATTGTGAATTATTTTCTGTCTACAACTTGTAGAAAACCAGAAAGTGTTTTAATGTTTGCATTTAAAATTAGCATTTTAACCTCTGAAAGTTCTCTGCCTAACCTAACCAAACCCTATTCTCAGTCACAGGCTTTCGAGATGGGTGGGAGGGTATTGTACGTAATTTTGTTGTTTGATAAAATTTATTCCTAAAGAATTCCAAACATTACTGATGAAAGTGGAAATTTTAATTGTAAATGATTTTTTTTTACATTGGGTACCAGTTCAAAAAATGTTCCATACCTACAATAACATATCTGGGAAAATTTAAAATGAGTTAGGTTTAACATTTTTAAAAATTAATTTCAGGTTTTGAAGATATCAAAATATGTCGAGAAAGAAACTGGGACACTTTGGGAAACTTTTTTCAATTATGCACGAATGAAAGATTTGTGAAGATTCAGACAAAAAATTCTAAGTTTATCAAATGATAGTTTACTTGTACAGGAAAAACATTCCCTGCAGAGTTTGCTGCTTCTATTTTTTTGAATAATATTCTTTGAATCTTTTTGGGTTTGCTGTAAAAACAGTAGAAGCTACAACTTAAAAAAAAATAATCTGATTGCCTATAAAAATATATACTTAAAAAAAATGCAATTCGTTTTAAAAGTTTTCATGAGTCAGAACCGTTGAGTGAGAAAAATGACAGGCATTTATGGAATTGAGCCCCTCAATTACAACTTCATTTAAAACTTGTGGCGTGCCAACATGCGAGTATGTACTTGAATTAAAAATGCGATTCTGTATTTCTCGTTTCAGAACATTCTCCACCACCGGCTGAACCATCTCTTCGTGCCAGGTCCAGGTCTCCTCCCAGCCAAATTTTTGCAAGCGTACTTGGATATAGACTTGAAGAACTTGAATTTATTCGACTTAGTCCCCACAACAATCCGAATCGGATATTCGAACTTCGAAGATACGTTTTTACTCCCGATAAACCAATTCGATTGAGAAGCATCAATCATGTCCTTAGTCCCATGCCATCTGAAGAACAAATTGTATTATCAACGTTCAAGGGTGACGGCTGTGCAATTTTGGCAAAACAATCAAACAGAAGCACGATTATTCGTGCACTATACACGAGTAAACCTGTTTTTTCGCTGTCTAAACGGGCGAAAATAAACATGAATAGCGGCATTGTTGCAGAAATGACCACAGAAGAAATCGCAGAATGTCCAATACCCTCCAAAGAAGTAATCAAACAGAGGTATAGAGTATACCGCGTGTAAACCAAAATTCTTGACACGGTTAATAAAGTCTGAAAAGTAAGGTTTTGCGCACGGTCTTTATGCTTACCTCGAATTTATGCGTATACCTTTTAAAATTGAAGATTCAGACATTGATAACGTTTTTACTTTTACGACACTGCGTAATTCTGAAATCCTTTACATTAAAAATTTTCCATTTCAAACGTACATTTTCAATTTGAAAAATTTTTTAATGCAGTTTGACAGACTTTGCACTTGAATTCTATTTTATCGTAGCTTCACACCAATTTTTTAACAAAGATTGGATTTTGATAGGTGATTGGTGCTTTTTTGGAGGACATTCTCTACTGTTTATAAGTTTGGAAGTAAATTTTGTTAGGACTGAAATCGTTCAAACCATTTTTCTAAAACAATACATTATTTAACCAAATAAATATATTTGGCGATTCTTTACACAAAGTTTCAAGATGGGAGAAAGTAGAGTTGTAGGTAATGTTTCTGTAAAACAATAAGCCATGATTGATTAGAATTCAAACATTTGTTTATCCGGTAAGAAGCGATAGTCGGAACAGTTAAATTATACAATTTATTGATAAATCATTACTTTTTGTAAGTTTCAAACTTTTTTCATAAAATAGAATGTTTTTTTTCCAAAGACATGATTTGATCTTTGTTTGAACGTTTAAAGTTGATGAGCTATTCATATAAACTGATTCAAGATTTTAAACATTCTACTGTAGTTCCTGAAATAGAAATGGAACAATAATCGATTTGACAAGGCGATTCTGAATCAGTTCAATAATAAAACACTATTATTTAATTTCAAACCCTACTGTTTCAGGGTAAAATAGTAAAAAATAAATGTTAAATCAAATATTCAACACTAAACAATTTAAAACTAAATCGATTGAAACAGAAAGCCTCAAGTCGTTCAAATTTCAGAGTGTTTCATTTACATTTTTAGCGTTACGATTTTTATTGTTTCATTTGAAAAATTTCAATTTTTAATTACACGTTTCAGATTTGAATGCATAAATAACAATTGAACAATTATTATTTCAAAACGTTTTTAAATAACAATAATTTAACTTCCAATTTAAAAAATGTACCACAAAAAATAATTCTTTGTTTAATATTTAATTTTTATAATTCAGAATTGATCGAAGTGATATAATATTTTTAATTTAAAAACCGTTCAATTTTTGAGGGATTGAAGTTTTTAATTTTGTAGTTTGGCGATCAGTAAAAAGCTTGGAAATTTTTTATATTGATTTAAACGACCACCCTGTTTTTGTTAAAACTCCTTTTGCTTCAACGAATACATTCTCATCACTGGTCGGGCGCTTCGCCTTCGATTAAAGTGTGTAAAAACTGCGAAATTTTCTACATTATGTTAAACTCTGTTATATTTAATGTATGTTTTAGTAATCCTCGTTTCTCGAAGCGAATGTGCTTTTTCAAAAATTGCAAAATAAATTAAAAAATGTATTCTTCATCCTTATTTTATTTTAATTAACCTAAGTTACGAACATTTTTATTCCGAAAATTTAAGAATTTCCATTGTTACCTTTCGTAACATATGCGTGCGTATTCTCAAATGAAACAAAAATACATGTATGAAAAACTGAAATTAAATCTTTTGATACGAAAATGTTTAAGAAATAAATAACTAGACATTATTGAAACACAAAAAAAGTCCCGGTTCTCGTGTGACCCACAATTGTAAAAATAAGAACATATTATTGTTAAGTCTTTTAAATTGACAAATGAAATTTTGTCTAATTAGACAGTTTTTTAAGGAAAGCGAAGCCCCTAGATATTACATTTTATTTTCCTCCACTCTCCCCCCCCCCCTCCCAACCTTAAAAAACCTTTTCATATATTTTTGTTTTTCCTTTGTATTAAACCTACTCAAATTATGTTGCCAAACATGTTAAGTAATGAACATTCATCATTCGACATTATTTGCTTATTTTACAATAATAATTTATATTTATTATTTATAATTAGGAAAATAAGTCGACGAAAAAGATGCTGAATTTCTGCAAAGGGGTTAGTAATACCGTATTATTCTGAATTAAGACAAAATTTTATTATAAAATTCGTGTTGGAAGGATACATGGAAAAAAATGTACTTTTGTCACATGTGTCGAGGTTAAAGCCATTACCATACAATTGGGCATTTATAGACATACTCTAGATAACGCATTGCTAGGTCAAATTCCAAAATGACTTATTCTCGGATTTGTAGATAACAAAGCATTCAACGAAGATTGCGGAATGGACCCCTTCATTTTGAAAAAATATAGTATAAACTACCTCTCTTTATACAAAGATGGGGTACAAGTTCCTAAACGACATATTCAATCAGATTTCTCTTACAATAAGCTGTATGTAGATGCATATCACACTCTCTTCTCAAGAACGGGTATTCATTTCCTTAACAAAAGTAATTCTCTGTCGCAAGAATATTATGCCAATGGTTTATGTCTTTTCGCTTTTTATGTAATACCTGAACTTTCGGTAAACGACAACGGACATTGAAATCTCGTAAAAAACGGTAGTTTACAAGTCCAGCGGACTCGCTTAGTTTCAAGCACTGAGATAAATCAGGAACTCAGTTTCATTTGAGAGTTCCGAACACTATGTGTTCAGTCACCTATCTGATCGCACAAGAATGCATCTGTGTTGTATCCTGAACCTGATTGTCACATCCACTGCAACTTCTAACGCCATCACCAGATTCAGCACCACGTCCACCACCACCACCTAATATGTAATTCTGTCTAATAGATATTGTAGATGCCTTTTTTACCGGTTAAGGTTATGTATATTCCTAATTCCCCAAGTGAAGATGTAGAGCCCTACATTACTGACTGTGGATACTGTAGACTTTAACTTTACCAAATAATGGTGGTGCGGGTACCCAATTCATTGGCCAATGAAAATGAAATTTTCGGCATTGCCCTCAGCCGGTAATAGTGGTTCTTAGCCTATCATCAGTCGGCAAATATGATTTCATACTGCGTATTCTGCTGCGTGACAGCATTAGAAATTCTCTGAAATAAAGTAGAATGGCTTGTGATGTTTGGAATCAAATGTAATTTTTGAAATATTATGAAATCTCTTAGAATCCGATAACGTGCGTTGAAATCCTATTCTAAGAAACTTACAAAATTCTCTGAAACTCCTATTATTTATATATACATTATATATAGATTCAGATAATATAAATGAAATTTATATTTTTGTGATTCAATAGTTATTTGTAATACAAGGACCCTGAGTGGCACTTTTTCAACCGAGTGTGAAATTTGTAGTATGAGTCGGAGTCGAGGCGTAGCCGAGACGAGACGAGAAATGCAATTTACACGAGGAAAAGTGTCGCTTAGGGGCCGAGTGTCATATACTATCTTTTATCACACCAGTCAATGATAAGTGCAAATAGGTTGCATAGAGTCCTAATCTAAAAACGCGAGAAAGTCCAGAGACGGAGTCCGGTATAAATTGCCGTAAAAATTTTACGGCCTATGCTAAAAAGTGATATTTTAGGTATCGTTCGCAGTACATAAAAACGCACTTATAATGGCGCTGTGCTAAAAAATCGAAGATAGAAAACCATACTTTTGTTTCAAGTTGAATTCTTTTTTTTCTGAGTAATTTCAGAAACATAAGATCAAATACATGACAGTATAAAATTTGTGTCTACAGTACTCTCAATATATTTTATAGCATATACATTGTACAGGGTACCCCACGAGTATTGCGTGGAATTGCATGTACGTGATCAGCTAGTTGCAAGTGTGCTTGCCACCACAAAAAGCAATTTCTGCTACCGGAGTAACTTCACCTTGCTTCGATAAAAAAAATGCTGTTGCGAATGTGTTTGTCTGTTTGAATCAGATGGGCTTAAGTTTCAGCGAACCATAAAATAACTTTGCAAAAATATCAACTTTTTTATTTAAACATTTCCGAGATAAAATATTGGCTCACCGAAATTCGGAGCATGAAAAAAACGGAAATGTAGGCTAGGTTCTCCGAAACTTGATGAGCGTAGAATTCAGAATTCTTTTTCAAGTATTGTAAATCCCTTCAAGTATTTTGAATTTTGCAGAATTTTCTCGATTTCTTAGAATTCAGCAGATTAAAAAAAACGAGTTCATCTTAATTCCGCAGTACTTCACTGTCGACAAAAGTTAATGTATTTGGGAATAGTTGAAAAGAGTTCTATGTTTTATTTTTGGGAAGAATTTAGAAACTTAAAAATAAATCAAATTATGTCCTAAATTATTTAAGAGAATTCAAAAGTCTTTAAAAGAATTTAAAAGATTGAACATAAATTCTAAGAAATCGAGAGAATTTCGCAGAGTTCAAAAGACTTGACAGGATTTACAATAATTCAATATGAATTTCAAAGATTTTAAAGAAATTAAAAGAAATGTTAAAAGTTTTAAGAGATTGGAAATGAATTCAAAGGCTTCTACAAAATTCTGTAGAATTAAAAAAACGTGTGTATCATAATCCGGCAGTAGTTCGGCCGTCGACCAGTGTTTATAAATTTGGAAATCGCTTAAAATCCCTGGAAATTTTCTGTAATTCCTTTAAATCTTTTGAAATTTGTAGAAATCCTACGTTAGATAAATAAATAAATAAATAATTCGTTTGTTCTTTTTTTTTTTTTTTTGCATGAACTCTTTCAATATATAAACATTCCTTATTTTTATACTGCTTCCCTTGTAATGATTTACTCACGAAGTAGTATAAGGAGATCCAACTCGATGGGCTATTTCGGAAAATTGTACCCCCATTTTTTCGTGCCCACATCCTATAGAATTTCAGATAACGTATTCTAGAGCCTATTGCGGAAAACCGTTATAACATAGGGTTTGCCGTTGGTTTTCAACAGTTTTACTCATGAGAGGCGCTATAATACTTAATCTGTTATGCTGTGGGTATGCTATAGGAAGTGGGCACGGAAAAATGGGGGGTATCCTTATATTAGAGTTGGATCTCGTTATACTACTTCGTGGATTTACTATAGTGAATTTTCTAGAATCTCAACAAAATTGAAAGAAATTCATCAAAGACAAATCATTATAGACCCATACTAAATCTCCTAGAATATATTTTTAAGGAGGATTTCAAGGGATTGTAAAAGATTGCATTCTTTGTAATCCCTTAAAATTGTTAGTATCCCTTAAAATCTCTATAAATCTTTTAAATTTTTTTGAACTACCTTGAAATCCCTTGAAATTTTTTGAAATCCTACCAAATTCATTGGAATCCCTTGACATCTTTGAAAAACGTAAAACCCCTCCAAAATACCTTGAAATATTTCGCAATTCCTTCAAATCCGCCAAAATATTTTTAATCCCTTGAAACCCGATGAAATATTTCTAAATTGATCGAAATATTTATAAATTTCATAAAATCCTTTCAAAAGCCTCAATACCCCTTAGAACTTCCCGATATATTTTAACAACTTTCGAATCACGTGAAATTTGTATCAAATCTGAGAAAAGAGCTTAAAATCCATAGAAATTCTCTGGAGTTTAAATTAAATTAAACATATTCAATAAAGTTCTTTAAAAAAATGTTTCGAATTTTTATAATTCGTCAAAACCCTTGAATCTTATGAAATTCCCTGAAATACCTTAAAATCTCTTAATTTAATTTATTTTCTAAAGATCGCGGAAAATATCTTGAAATGTTTGTAAATCCTACAAAATTCTTGACAATCCTTTGACATTTATGAAATCTCTTGAAATCCTTCGGAATTCTTTGAAATCTTCGGATATGTTTGGAAGTCCTTAAAATGTCGTGACATTTTTATAAAATCTGACGAAATCGCTTAAAATCTAATAAAATATTCTGGAATTCCTTAAAATATTTTGAGATTTGTAGAAATCCTACATTAGATAAATAAATAAATAAATCATTCGTTTGTACTTTTTCTATTTTTTTGCATGGACTCCTTCAATATTCAAGCATTCCTCATTTTTATACTGGTTTCCTCAAAATGATTTACTACAATAATTTTTCTAGAATCACGAAAAAAAATCAAGGAAATTCAATAGAGAAAAATCATTTTAGGCCCATACTATATCACCTATAATATATTTTTTAAGGAGGATTACAAGGAATTGTAAAATATTGCATGGGGTTGCATGAAATCGCATAGAGAGTATAAACCAGATTGTAGGAGTAATTAACACCTCGCCTTTAACATAATTAAAAACATTGCAAATGAATTCCAAGGAATCGAGGGAATCCTGCAGGATTCAAAAGACTCTAATGAATTTAAATTAATTTAACGTGTATTACAAATATTTCAATATATTTCAAAAAACTTTGAAAAAATTCGAATGATTTCAAGTCAATTCAAAGATTTATACAGAATTCTGCAAAATTAAGAATAAACGTTTGCATCATAACCCAGTAGTAGTTCGGCCGTCGACCAAAGTTGATGAATTCGGAAATAGTTGCAAAGAATTCTGTGCTTTCAGAAAAATTCAATATATTTGATTGAATTCTAGATACATAAATCAGAGACTTTCACTTATTATTTGAAATAATGTACGAATTATATATTCTCATTGAAATTATTTGTGCTACGCTCACCAAATTTCAGTGAACCTAGCTTTCATTCCCATTTTTTCCGTGAACCGAATTTGGGTTAGCCAATATTTTATCTCAAAACATGTTGAAATAAAAAAATTGATCTTATTGCAAAGTTATTTCACGGTCGCATTATTTTTTCGAATGCTAGAAGCAAGGTGAAGTTATCGAGGCAGGAGAAATACCTTTCGAGGTCGCACGCACACTTGCAACTAGTTCTTCACTTACATGCAATTTCAATTCCCTGTAGTATCCAAAATACGCATCAGACGTGACAATTTTTTGGGACTTTTTGATTTTATTTCTTTTCTACTCGTTATTACAAGGAACGAAAATACTTCTGGGACACCCTATATAGTTGCCATGTAGAAACCAGCTTTCTGTAAAAGGCAAAATAGAGCATAACTGGTGAAATCACTTTAAAAAACAAGTGTAGCCAAGTCTTATTTCGTTGAAACTGACTCTTATCATATGTCAATATCTCAGAATGACAAGACTGGTACCTCTAATGTGAGAAATAACGAAAATAGTATAGATTACAGAAGCTGATGAAGCAACGGAATAATTATCACTTACATTCTTAATTGAATTCCTAATTAATACAATAACCAGTTTGTCCTATAAATAATCAGAAAATATGAGGATTGTCTATACTCTGCTCTTATCCTTGACCGTTATCCTAAATTCTATTGGTGAATATAATAATATAATATTTCTATGTTATTCAAAACATTCATACCCACGAACTAGAAAGATTAACGATTCTTTGGGTATACAGCATGTTTTTGGGGGTGTTTGTGTACCCTAAACATCCAAGTAACATATGTAAATCATCATTTCTTAGTAACTAAAATCAATGGAGATTTTTATTCAACTGCTACGGTACGAGACGACTTTCCAATAAGTGAAGTAAGCGTACATAGCAAGAATATGTTTTGACCTAATTTTAGGGGATTTTTTACCATCCCTTAAGCAATGAGTCTGAAGTTCCTAACGCATTAATCAATAACGAAAAATATTTTTATTTTTCAATGCATGAAAGCTTCTATTTTATGACGGAAAATAGTCGCGTACAACCCTACAAACTTCTTAAAGCACTTTCAACCCCTCATCAGATATAAATCTCACCCAAGCTACACCTACATATTTTTTACATTCAACAAAACCAACCTAATTCAAAAATCCGCCCAGTTTTTGCTGATAATAATTTCAATTGATGCCAAAGGGGCACACATAAAGTGTCAACCCTTCAGCACATGTAGAACTCACCCCATCCACCCCCGAATATTTTAAAGTTCAATAAAATCACCCAAATTCCAAAATACGCCAGGTTTTTCTGATAATGTTTTCAGTTGATGCCAAACTGACAAAAAAGTGTCTCAATCCCTCAGTACATATAGAACTCACCCCAGTTAGCCCTAAATATTTTTAAAATTCAATACAATCATCCTAATTTCAAAGTACCGCAGGATTTTTCTGAAAATGTTTTCAGTTGATGCCAAAGGGGAAACGTAAAGTCTGAACACCTCAGCGCATGTAGAAATCACCCCAACCACCCCCAAATATTTTAAAAGATCAATAAAATCACGCTAATCCCAAAGTACGCCAGGTTTTTTCTGACAATGTTTTCAGTTGATGCCAAAGGGGCAAAAAATGTCACAACCCCTCAGCACATGTAGAACTCACCCCAGTCACCCATAAATATTTTTAAAATTCTATATAAACCCCCCAATTCTAAAATTAGCCAAAATTTTGATAATAATTTATTCAATTGATGCGAACGGTTCACACGAAAAGTCTCAACACCTCAGTACATGTGGAACTCATCCAAGTCTAAATATTTTTAAAATTCAACAAAACCAACCTTATTCAAAACTCCGCCCAGTTTTTGCTGACTAAAATTTCAATTGAAATTAGGGTGATTGTATTGAATTTTAAAAATATTTAGGGGTGACTGGGGTGAGTTCTATATGTGTTGAGATTTTGAAACATTTTTTTGCTCCTTTGGCATCAACTGAAAACATTTTCAGAAAAATCCTGGTGTACTTTGAAATTATGGTGATTTTATTGAACTTTTAAAATATTCGGGGGTGGCTGGGGTGAGTTCTACATGTGCTGAAGGGTTGACACTTTATGTGTGCCCCTTTGGCATCAATTGAAATTATTATCAGCAAAAACTGGGTGGATTTTTGAATTAGGTTGGTTTTGTTGAATTTTAAAAATATTTAGGGGTAGCTGGGTGAGTTTTATATCTTATGAGGGGTTGAAAGTGCTTTAAGAAGTTTTTAGGGTTGTACGCAACTATTTTCTGTCATAAAATAGCAGCTCTCATGCATTTAAAAATACAATTATTTTTCCTTATTGATTAATGCGTTAGGAACTTCAGACTCATTGTTTAAGGGATGGTAAAACATCCCCTAAAATTAGGTTAAAAAATATTCTTGCTATGTACGCTTACTCCAGTTATTGAAAAGTCGTTTCATACCGTAGCAGATGAATAAAAATCTCTATTGATTTTAGTTACTAAGAAATGATGATTTACATATGTTACTTGGATGTTTAGGGTACAAAAACACCCCCAAAAACATGCTGTATACCCAAAGAATCGTTAATCTTTCTAGTTCGTGGGTATGAATCTTTTGATTCGGTACGCCTCATCTTCAAAATATAAAAGTTTTAGTCAAATCTATCATAGCGTTTTTGAGGAAAAAAAACATTCTGCTAAAATAAGCATTTTTCCATTAAAATACAAGTGTTTGTCTAAAAACTGTCCATTTTTCTGACATTTTTCTTTTGAATTTTTAGTTTGCAGGTTCGAAAATACAAGAAAAATTTTTTTTTAGAATTTTTTATCATAAGGCTTTTTTCTGTACCTTTGGTGCGGGGTCCTTTATTTTAAGCTTTGGCCAAATCAGAATTTATGCATTCTAATGCGGCTTTTGCTATTTTCAAAGAAAAACTCGAAAACCACGTTATACAGAATACCAAATTTTCATGATCGCTAATTTTCAACGAAACTTCACGTTTGGGTACTCACAGAGTCCGAAAATCATGAAATATTGTCAGAGTTGTTTGTATTGTATGTATGTCTGTCTGTATATTGTGCAGTTACCTGCATTTTATGGTCAACCTTACGTTTGAAGGATGTATCCAATCAAGTCAGCCTTCTGACAATTTTTCAAGGTCCTAAAATGTAGGTGAAGTTCAATAACTAGATATTTTGGACCAAAAATAAAAACCTTACAGCAATTTCAAAATACGGAACAAATTCATTCAAGAGGTTTAGAAGTTTTAGTCAAAGTTTTTGTTGCATGACGAAACGTCATGAAAAAAATCCTTTTGGGATTTTTGATTGCGATTTAAATTGAGAAAGTTATATGCTGCAAAAATTTAAAAATTGTCAAAAAATAGTAAGAAACTATTTTTCCATATATATATAGTTGAAAGTTTGTCATAAGGACAACCGCAGGATTTTGCATGGAGCGGGTGCTAATCTGAAAAATTGCACCCGCTCCCAGCGAAATCGCGGTAAAATTTCAGCTGTAACCACGTCTCACGACCGTGAGATAGGTGGTTACAGTCTGCGACGAACTCAATACGATGATCTGGCAAAAGTCTCGTGCACCCTGAGGACACGGAGCGACCCACGGACGACCGCCTTCTGCATTTTCCCCGCAAGTGTCTCACCATTTTGTTGACACGCAGGGATGCTTTTCAGGCTATTAACCAGTGAAACCTTGGCACTTCCAAGAGCGCCGATGATCAAGACGATGAGCTTAACAGAATATTCCGGGTATAAACGTCGCAACTCCCTTATAAGGTCTTTATACCTCTCTTTCTTTTCTTTCTCCTTGGCTGTGACGTTTTTGTCAGCTGGTGCCGAAAATTCGATAACAAACATGGTTCGGTTCTCGAAGTCAAGGAGAACTATGTCAGGCCTCGAGTGCGCAACAGAAACAATTGTCGAGAATATGAAGTTCCAGTATATGCGGCACTTCTCATTTTCGACAATTGACTCTATTTTTCTAGGAGCGTTTAGCGGAGAGGTATTTGGGCTAATGCCATAAGAGTGACAGAGATGGTAATAAAGCACTCTTACTGCCGCATTGTGCCTTTGGATGTAGGTCGTTCCCGCATGAGTTGGACAACTAGATAGTATGTGTCCTAGATGCTCGGGGTGTGCATGACACGCTCTACAGCTATCATCGGGAATGTCTTGGCTCAAAATGTGGCGACGGTATGCTAGAGTAGAAATGACACCGTCTTGACATACCAAAATGAAGCCCTCCGTGCCCGACTTCAATTCGGGTGATCTAAGGAAAGCAAACGTTAGCTCATACGATATCGACTGATCTTCCACATTTCTGTGGAAGATGCCGTGCATCCTCTTGTCGAGAAGGTGTTCGTGGAAGTTTTTCTCCTGTGCTTTCTTAATCCGGGCCTTCACGAGTGAGTATTCAAGATGGATAAGATTTGATGCATTTTGCTCACCCCTAATATTGAAGTCAAGGCCGAGTGTTTGAGCAGCCTCGTCCGCTGCTTTGTGCAGAAACGCCCCTTTTCCCACTTCTTCGTGTTTCCTGACCATTTTAAGAAGAGGGTCTTGTCCGCTTGCAACTATATGTGCTGTACCCAGAATAAGTCTGTTGTGAAGACATTGAAGATTTAGTATTCCTCGACCACCTAGGCGGCGTGAGATGTAAAGTCGCGGAACAGAAGACTTAAGGTGCATGCTCTTGTTCATGTGCAAAACCTTTCGCGTCCCGATATCAAGGGATCTGAGCTCGTCCTTCGTCCATGGAATCACTCCAAATGAATAGAGTACTACCGGGACGGCAAGCATGTTCGTTGCAGATACTTTGTTTCTCGCCGACAGTTCGGAAGACCAAATCTGCCGGATGAGACGTTTGTATCTGCATCGGAGAGTATCCTTTATAGATGTCACGTCCTTAATGCGGCTCTGTGGCACGCCCAGGTATGTATAGGTCTCTCCAGCGCAAAGGTGTCGTATAGCGCTTCTGTCAACGAGCTCAGGATCTTCGGGGATGCCATTAGGTTTTCCTTTCTTCAAATTAACCTTGGCGCATTTCTCTAACCCGAATTCCATTCCAATCTCTTGAGTGTACTCTTTGACAATTTTCAGAGCTATATGTAGTTTCTCTTGATTCCTAGCATAGATCTTAAGATCATCCATGTAAAATACATGAGTGACCTTATGCTTTCGGTTTCCAGGTTTGCCGCAGAGATACTCTGCGGAATGGCGAAGTGCGAGAGATAGTGGCATTGATGTGAAGCAAAAGAGGAGAGGGCTCATTGTGTCGCCCTGAAATACACCTCTCTGAAAGGTGATACTGTTAGTGATCACACGATGTTTTCCAGATGAGATAGTAAATCTGGTTTTCCAAAGCGGCATTAATGTCTCTATGCACCTCACGATGTGTGGATGAACATTTAGGCTTTCCAACAGACAGATGATAAGTCTATGGGAGGTTGAATCGAAAGCTTTCCGGTAATTAATCCAGGCCATCGATAGGTGACGCTGATAGGATGCTGCGTCTTTACAGACACATCTATCGATGAGCAAGTTCTCCCGACATCCTGCTACGCCTTTCTTTGAGCCACATTGTTCATACACCTCTCGCCAGACCAGTCCAATTGTAAAAACAATCCTATCATTTAGGATAGCTGTGAAGATCTTATACAGTGTGTTCAGACAAGTTATTGGACTGTAATTCTTAGGGTCAGCTAAGTTGCCCGTCTTCGGCAGGAGCACAGTGCGCCTTTCCACCAACCACCCCGGAATAGGCTCTTCTAACTTTAGATATGAGGTGAAAATTCGGGCCAGATGCTGGTGGGCTGAAGGAAACTTCTTCCACCAGAAAGTCTTGATACCATCTGGTCCCGGTGCGGACTAGTTCTTCATGCCTCTTAATACGTTTTTTACCTCCTCGGTAGTGAAAGGTGGGCATTCCTCCTCAGCTGTTATGAGGGCATTGCACAGCTCCTTGAAGCTATTTATGTTCTTTGAGCCTTCTTCAAGTGAATGTTGGACTTCGTAGACTTCTCTCCAAAATGCTTCGACCTCCTCTGGGTTGGGCGGATGGTCGACAGTAACTGGAGGGTATTGGAAGAGTCGAGATGGGTCAGCGAGAAACTGTTGATTCTCCCTGATCCATCTCTCCCTCTTCTGTATTCTCCTCCTTGCGTCAGATAACACCCGTATTTTGTCAACAATATGCTGCTTGATTGTCAGCAGCTTTGACTTGTTTAGTGTGTGATTCAAGATCCTTAGTTCTTGGGCGAACTTTCGAACGCTTTCCGTAAACGGTCTACCAGATGTTATGTAGTCAATCACACATTGAATACGGGACGCATTCTGTCTTGCCCATCCAATCTTCTTGTTCAGTTGATGCAAGCGTCTTTTGGTCTTTTGATCCATCGTTGGTTTCAGCCTTCGATTTGAATAAGCCAAAGTTCTCACAGCACCATAAACTGAGCAATTGATGGTCCAGAGGTCGGACTCTTGCGAGATATCTCCACGAAGGAAGGCATCCATTTCAGCCAGATCTTGGGGCTTAGGAGGAACTTGCATGTTAATGTTCCTTCTAGTAATGAAATTGCGATCATCTCTCAGAAGGTGCCTGCTTTCTGCGGTTGGTCTCAATGTCGCTTCCTCATCTTCGTCTGCAGCTTCATAAAGCAGCGGTTGGGGAAGCGCTCCGCGTACATATCCATTTTTCTGGAGGTAGTCGGCTTGATTTCGCAAAGACTGATGCGAAACGTGCTGAAGCTCTGGGTGTTTCTTGCACCACAGAGTGTGCATACGCGCCATAAAGCCTCCGCGAACAGGGTTAATGCTGGCATCGTAGCAGTCTAGCACGTCATCCCTGAGTCGATCCGTCCACTCAATGTGGGCGTTTCGCCGGTTCGTCGTCGTGTTTTCATCTAAATTATTTTCAGCACCCCGAACTCTAGGCTGATCGGCATTGTTTGCCGACCCATTGTCGGGTGCTCTGCGCGTTCGATTGTCTTGAACCGCATCTACAACATTTTGGTGTTTTGGTGCGACTTGAGTGCCAATTTTGGACAGTTGGCCTAATAGATTTCCCCATTTTCCAAGAGACTGCCTAATCTATCGTAGAGGTAAACAAAAAAGAATCATCGACCAGGTAAAACCGACATTCTAGTTCGAATTTCATTAAACTCCATATTCAGGGCTTCATAAGTTTCTGATTATGCATCTAAAGTCAAAATTATAAAATCCCATATGGCGTTTGACAATTAGACATTTTTGTTCAAATGTAGCGAAACTTTGTACTGATGGGTTTTCAAAAATTCTAATTATAATTGAGGAGTCAAAGTTATAAAACATTATCGCGGTTGATGATAATTTTTTTTTAATTTCGTATCTAGTTGTTTCAAGATTGTTTATTTTGAATTTGATGTAAAAATTACACAAGGGAGACCGTTAACCCCTTTATGCGTGGATGACTACGTCTTGATATTGAGTTTTCTGCTTGGCTGCTGCGTTCAGCTACTGAGTTGATAACTGCTTTGTCGTCTTTTTTTCAGACTTATCGCGGTTTGTTGCATTTTCTATGACATTACCATCAATATAACGTTCCCAATATGTGTTTATTCCCTTGAGTTTTTTAGAAAAAAAAAATTGTTTGTAGTGAAGGGCTGATATATCCAACCTAAGAGATTATTTTTCTTACTTAATTTTTTTTAACGGGTCTTTTCGTGGATAAGATCCGGAGTTCGTCCGGAGTTTCGGGGAACTTATCTTGCGCAATTCCGTAGAATTACGGTATCTTCTTATCAAAGTGAATTCCATGGAATTCTTAACTTTCTTCCTCCAAGCTCCTTTCAAAGATAGCTCATTTTGATGTAGATTTTGTAGAATTTGGGTCGTTTCAGTCCAACCTGGCAGGATCGCTAAAATGTTATTTATAAGTGGAAGGTCTGGAGCGCCAGATGAACTAAATACTTCATATAGTAATATTTTTCTTCAAGCGAACTATGATGTGTCTAGGACGAGCGGGTGGCGAGAACTGACGCCGTTACGAGACTGACGTCCTGACGAGATTGGATCCCCGGAACCGCGCACTCCTTCGCGCCCGGGTAAAACCATACCTGATATCTAGTAATTAACAAAAAAAGTCTAAAGAAATCAAATCGGCAAGTTTGCAGAAATCACTCGAGAACCCGCGGGTTACTTGCCAGTAAGTTCTCGGCGTTCCTAACTTAAATTCCACTGCTACATCTTTTTGTTGAGCATTCAACATTCGAGCAGTTTGAAAGCTGCTAAAGCAAACTCGAAGGAAACAAATTTAAAATTAGAATGCTGAATATCATATTATTTTACACACAGAATGTTGAACGGCTTTTATAATATGCTCATTCATTTCAATTATGTAAAAATATATCTTTTTCCAAAAACTTCAAATATTGACTATAAGCATGATGAATAACATAAATTTTTCTCTATTTGATAATAACAAAAATTCATTTTCCAATTTTTGGTTTCAAACTATTTATTTTGAAATTTTAAACTCGATTGTGCTGTTTTTTACAGTTTTTTGTATAGCATGCCGTTGATGGCTTGGAATTGGAACGATTGAAAAGAACCATGGAACTGTTTTTTCGGCGGAGAGGTGGGTGGGGGTCAATGCTCGGGAGCCATCAGCTCTGCATCCACTCCTGGCTTTCTCTTTAAGTCTAACGCGTCGTTCTGTTTGGTCTTGGTCTCAGTTACTTCCAGTGGGACACGTGAGGCAGGTTCGAATATGATTGGAGGACAGATTTCGTAAACGCTACTATCGCTGTAGAATTTATATTCAAATACAATGTTTTAATGCTCGCCTTCAATAGTTTGAGCAATGACTGATATATAGAGGTTGTAGATGTTGGGTTGGCGGCACTAGTAGAGAACGGGAGATGGCACGACAATTCGAATCCTGCCTTCGCTCATCTTGAAGTTATCGTCAAAGTTAAGTGTCCTAAAGTTCTCCAATTCTCGATGCCCCTTGTTGTCCATCAATTATGTTGATTCCGAGGAGGCGGTACATCTAATAAAAATAAAGATAAAAGCAAAACAGAGTAAATTAGGTTAAAAAAATATTGACAAATCGAACCGGGGAGCACCGGGCGACCCCTAAAATGCCACAGATCCATTTATTTTATGTTCACGATTGACTTTTGTTCATTGCAAAATCTGCAGCGTCACAATGCATAGGCTTGAATGAATGAAACTGCATATTCTGTAGCAAGTATTTCCCAGTTTTAGTATTTGAAATTTGAAATTCATCCATTTCTATTTGTTCTTACAGAATTGAGTTTGCAGGGCGACTCACATATTGTACTTCCTCCTAAGAAGAGGTGGCAATCTTCTTCAGGCCAATCTTATTGGAGCCACCAAAGCCAACAAGTTGTGAGGGGTAAGTAACTTTGTTTTCGAAGTAACTCGTTACAGATACGTTACACAGCAACAATATCAACTCGTTGCAGTTACTTTACTTGAATAATAAACTTCAATTCGTCTAAAATTTACTATAAATTTTGCAACCCAATCACTTAATTTTAGAAATTCACAAAAAATACGCTATATTTTGAGATGTGAAGAAGATCACGTTTGGATATAACTAACACAAAAGGCTGACAATTGTCTCCAGTTCAGATCTTTGACTATTACCTATAATAATCTCGCATTTATTTCTATCATGTCAATATGACACTTTATTAGTATATGTTATGTTAAAATTTCATAAAATTCTCTTCGACATAAAGTCATTTACTTGCATGGAAATATTTTATTATTGACTTCTAAGATAATAATTTCACAGATTTCATTAAAAGGACTGAATTCAAAAAGTCTTCATGCAAAATGACGTGTAATATGCAACATTCTGAAATAGTTCAATTTTTTACGCTTATAAATTAAATTGTGAAGACTAGGAAAAAACTTGTCGCACCTTTAGTGAAAACATTTTTAGATTATCATCCTAATGATAAGCTATTAATTCTTTATATTTTTATTATTTGTAATTGGATTCATGTAAAATTTAACTTTGTCGGTTTTCATTTTTTGAATGCAATCGTCTGTACGACCTGTGTATCGAGCGTGAAACGCGAGCGTCGCAATGTAGAAGTAATTGTCGAAGCCGCAGGTGCTTTGAGAACCGTCTTCAAAAACAAATTGAAAAACCATTTCAGTTTCAATTTACTATTAAAGTACATCAGGGTTTTACATCACAGTTTTCGCAATGAGGATGTGCGCTGGGAAGGGGTACAGGTTTGAGCAACATTATTTCTGAGTACAGTCACACAAATACCTTCATATCCTACATGATACTTAAATAGTGAATGGATTGCTGAACTTTCTCCGTTCAAATTAGGTGAATACACTTAAAAGTGATTATTAGGTTAAATATTCATATTGTGAAAACAGTAGCTGGCGAGCCGCGGGCCCACCGCGGTCCCGGGACCCTTGACTGCAGCAATGCCAGCCACCCACCCCTTTGTGGGGGTCAATGGGGTCATACATCACAGACCATACCAGTGAGTCAAACAGCCATACTCTCATCTTCCAGTCCTCTTTGTATCTTCTGTTTCCAATCCCCCACGCTTGACCCATCACCTTACTCGCACTTTCCATCCTTTTTCTCACTTGCACATCATTTCCACCTGCCGCTTGGAACAACAACGGGCTTAGTGGGCACCCTTGCCTGAGACCCCTCCCTGTCCAGAAATCCTCTCCTTTCTGTTTCCCGATCCTCACCCTTGTCTTCGTCTCCGTAAAGACCTTCTTTTATCCTCTCAAGCAGCTCTTCATATACCTCCCTTCCTTTCATTACCTTCCACAAAACTTTCCTATTCACTGATTCAACAGCTGCCTTGCAATCTACGAGAAGTGCGACCAGTTTTCCTGCTTTCTGTCCCAGATTCCTGTTGACTAGATAATTTAGAACGAAAATGTTATCCACTGTCCCCATGCCCTTTCTGATCCTGTTTGATTGTGTGGAATGCTTCCTTTCTCTTCTACCTGTTCTTCTAATCTATTCCTGAGCACCTCTGCGTATATTTATATATATACATATATATATTTATATATATATTATAACCTGCTCTTTGCCGATTTTGCTATCCTAGAACTACCAAAAGATATTTTAAATCATCTTACTTTTTCTGATGAGACAAAAGCTTATTCGCTCGACAGCTCCAGTAGAGTCGCGGAGTGAGGGCACGCAGGGGGGGGGGGGCTGAGGTTAGAAGGAAATCGACATTTCAGACTTGAATTCCGATATAATTGTGTAAGGAAGTTCACAAATAGCATTACAATTGAGTAAAGTAATTATACAGAGTGGGCCTTCGCCCTACTGCGAAACGAGAGTAAAACAAGCTCCGACATTTTTAATGGGGTCCGAGTGACCAATAGAGAAATTTATTCTGTTATAATTTATAATTTGATCATTTTTGTTTTTACCACACTAGTGGGGGTCAAAGATGACCCAGTCAATACACAACTTTACGTGAGACTCACTGACGCGAATTTACACCCGTTGTCCTTGACCGCGGTCAGCAATTTACCAATTTCTACGGCGCTTGGTTACCAATTCGACACACGACGTTGAAACGCGAAGATGGATGAAAATTTAAGACCTTGCGATCGTCCTCTCATGTTTGGTTCTTTTTATTGCTTTGTTAAAGCAGGGTATCTCTCAATTCTTTTTATTTTTTCCATCTGACAAGCGAAGCACTCTGTTCAAGTCTAGAATCACGAATGAATATTCAGAGTGGCGTCTCCGTTCTCCCTCTCATAGGAGTCGGAGCGCCACTTGCCTAACGAGCGTAGAACTACTGAGTGAGGGGAACGACCGAAGGAAAAGGACAACTGCCAGGTTCAGTTCCCAGCAGTGTGGTGGCGCATAGTCGGAGTGCATTCAGTGCCACGCAGAACTTCGTGATCTGCCGCTAGTCGATGGACCAGGGGAGGGTTGACTCGGCTTACCGCGCAGATTCTCTGCGCTAGCTTGATGCTATTCTTCCGAGCGCTCTTGCACGTGCAATACCATTGCCACTCGAGTTTAATATGAAATAAAATAAAATAATAGGAACAAAAAAATTAGAAGAAATCATGAAAGTTTTATTAATTGGATTCCCGTGGTCTGGCAAGTATGTTAAATTCGGTCTGGTAACCTAACCTTCCAATTTTCCAGCTAATGAGTTTCTTGTTTTCAGTTGATTTAATCTTTTTTTGACAATGCTGAATTTATTTTCTTACGTGAGTGCCTAATTGAAGTTGTTATTTTTAACATTTTCAGTTGGTATTAGCCGTCGAACTCTCATGTTCTAGGCTGATACTTCCTTGAACATTTTTAAGTTTTCATCTAATTTAATCACCTTACGTCTCAGTCAGATAAAAGAAATTTTACCATTCAAACATTCCCTTGAAAGACTGGCCGTAGAACTCTTATATTCTCGGCTAGTATCGTAACAGTTATCAGACAGGCCGTGAATGTGATTCGTGACTCTAAACTTATCTCCCTAGCAAAATTTCAAAACTAAATTTTATAATTTTCACTGTATTTGTGCGGGGTACGAATTATCTCGTCATAATATATATGTATATATATATATATATATATATATATATATATATATATATATATTCGGCTTCAAGCACAGTACTAAATGGCATTTACCTAAATCGAACACAACACTCGCTCGCTCCGAACGTAAACATTCAGAGCTGTTTGAATCTTTTCTGTTGGATTTGGACGCATGCTTACAGCTAACGCAAATAACGCGCTGAGGATATAGCCGGCTGTGTCGCTACGCTACTGTTTGTTTCACATAACTAAGCATAAAGTCTCTTGGTCCCGCTGTCTTCACAGCACCAAAATACCGAGGAGTGAAATGCTAGGAACGACTAGAATAGAAGTTTTCAAATGGGATTTCCAGTGTACATCAGCATATGAGTTTCAATCAAACTTTCAAACCATTTTAAATCAATTCAATCCATTTCAATTCATTGCCCACAACCTGCGGGTGGGCCGGTGTCCCCTTCCTTCTGAGGTGCCTATTCTTGTGAAATGGATACTATTTTTCTAACTTTTTTTATACGGTGGCTGCTCTCATTAAATCCACAAATATTCGTAGAAAATTATTTTGCGAAATCCTAATCTCATTTCATTTTTTTAAAGTGAGCTTCAATTACGTTACAAAATTGCACAATTTAAGCCATAAAACAACCTCTTATCATTATTTCTTTCCAAGATGATATGTTCGTGAAAAACGGTCTGTAATTGGTGAACAATATCATATTTCGAAATTTGAAAAATTGCTTTGCATTGTAGACACCTTAAGGAGCGTCTGAATTCTTTTCGATTTTTTAAGACGTCCAGCTCGTTTTAGGAAGCCTCGGAGTCCAGGCTTAAAAAAAGGGCCTCCAAAACCTTGTTTTTCGACTCGCTTTACATCAGCGCTATCGTAACAAATTTTTGAGAGCAATATTATGCATATTCGACGTCCGCCGAAGAAAGGGGGCTTACTCTGAAAAGTGAGATTGTTTAGGGCGAGCAGTCGAAGTTTACCGGATAGACGCGACTTTTAGGAGAGAGGGAAGACTCACAAAATCTTCCCTCTCCACTTACCACTACATTCTCACGAGGAAAGAGATAGGTTCTAGACGCGGCTCACGGACGGGTATAGATGAGACGCGGAGATGCAGTAGTGAGTGGTGGGAGGTGTTTCATGGGATCTCGAGCTCTCGAGCGAAAGCCTGCTTTCTCGGGTACCGATAAACTCAATTATTAGCAATAATAACGCTCGAAAAAATGTTTCGATGGTTTCATTAAAGAGAGCAACTCAAAAACTATCGAAAGGTGTAAAAATCTCGATTTCGATTTTTTTAGAGTAAGCCCGCTTTCTTCGGCGCACGTAACATATCGTTCAATTCAGGAGACATAAAGCTTTCACGTGTACCTGGCTAGAAATCTTGGGGATTTTTTAAACGAGTTGCGAGCGATCAAAATAAGGATCGCGTACTTTTGACGCCGACTTCCATTATATTATGGCAGGCTTTGTGACGCTCAGTTTTCAGGGGCGATACAGGCTCATAACACGGTGATTGCGAATAAAAGTTCCTATGTCCCAAAGCCGTTAAACAAGAAAAATGTATATGCCTTTATGGAATTGTTCCCCTTAATTACAACCTCATTCCTGACTCGCGATGTACAAACATAGGATTTTGTACTCAAAACAAAAATGTAATCCTGTGTTTCTTGTTTCAGAATTGAGTTCGCAGACCATGCGTTTGAACGATGGTGATCCTAATCCTCATATCCCTCACTGTAGACCTTCCTCTTCTTCTTCTCCTGGCAGATATTCTCCAGAGACGGCTCTTTCTCTTGTCGCACCTAATTATACTGCCAGGACACCACCACCTACCGAGCCACCTGTTCGTGCCAGGTCCAGGTCTCCTCTCAGGAAAACTTTTCCAAACGTCCTTGGACATAGATTCGAAGAACTTGAATTTATTCGACTTAGTCCCCACAATAATCCGAATCGGATATACGAACTTCGAAGATACACTTTTCCTCTCGATAAACCAATTGGTTTGAGAACCACAAAAAATGTCATTTTGCCCATGCCAACCGAAGAAAAAATTGTATTATCAACGTTCAAGGGCGACGTCTGTGCAATATTGGACAAAATGGGCAGTCACACGATTCTTCGTCCAATTCTTAAACATGTTCTGGCGCGGACAAAACGGGCGAAAATAAACATGAATAGCGGCTTAGTTGAAGAATTGACAGCAGAAGAAATTGCGGAATGTCCACTAGTGTCTACTAGAGAAACAATCACAAAGAGTTATACAGTATTCGGTTTGTTCAATCTTTTAATTATGAAACAATTCAGTTCACAATGTATCTTTTAAATTAGAAATTTTTCGATTTAAAAAATTTCAAAATTCAGTTTGGAAAACTCATGATGTAATTTTTCTTGTTTTTTCCACTTGAATTTTACTTTATTGCCGCTTCATACTCTTTTTTTTTAATTTAATAAATGTTTATATTCGACGTAACCTATTTAATAAGTTAGTTTCGATTCATGAATGTCTATCAATTCTAGGAAGGTACAAATTGAATACAAATTTTTTATAAAGAATCACAGGCCTATGTTGAGTTCTTAAATTGTTTTAGGATTTGCATGTAAAATTAGCATTTTAACCTCTGAATGTTATCTGCTACTTGTTTCCTCCACAGTCGTATTGAAAATAAAAGATTCTCAATTCGGTGAGGCAACTCACCTAACCCTATTCTCAGTCCCAGACTTCCGCGATGATAAAATTTATTTCTAAAGAAGTCGAAAAATTTTTGATGAAAGAGCGAATTTTAATTGTGAATGATTTTTTGATATTGGGTACCAGTTTAAAAAATGTTCCATGACTACAATAACATATCTGGGAAAATTTTAAATGAGTTAGGTTTAACATTTTTTTAAATTAATTTCAGGTTTTGAAGATATCAAAATATTTCGAAAAAGAAACTGGGAGATTTTGGGAAACCTTTCTCAATTATGCACAAATGAAAGATTTGTGAATATTCAGACAAAACTTTCTAAGCTTTTTGAGAGTTTTGAAAAGTATCAAGAAAAAAAAATTTGCTTAATGTAGCTATTGTGCCAAAAATCAGGTCCCTGTGAGAGTAAAGTTTTCTAAGATTTTTAAGAGACAAAGTTTAAAACTTACGGAGAATAATTATTTAAATAATGGTTTTTTTAATTAATTTTTTTCTTATTGTTTGCTGTAAAAACAGTAGAGGCTACAACTTAAAAAAAAAAACCGTTGAGAGAGAAAAATGATAGGCATTCATGGAATTGAGCACATGAATTTCAACTTCACTTGAAACTCGTGAAGTAGCAACATACGATTATGTATTTGACTTAAAAATGCGATTCTGTATTTCTCGTTTCAGATCATTCTCCACCACCGGCTGAACCATCTCTTCGTGCCAGGTCCAAGTCTCCTCCCAGGCAAACTTTTTCACGCGTATTTGGATATAAACTAGAAGATCTTGCATTTATTCGACTCAGTCCATACGAAAATCCGAATCGGATCTTCGAACTTCGAAGATACGTTTTTACTCCCGATAAACCAATTCGATTGAGAAGGATCAGTTATATCCTTGATCCAATGCCATCCGAGGAACAAATTGTATTATCAACATCCAAGGGCGACGTCTGTGCAATTTTGGAAAAAGCATCAAAGAGACACAATTCTTCGTGCACTACACACGATTAAACCTGTTTTTGCGTTGTCGAAACGGGCGAAAATAAACATGAATAGCGGCATTGTTGAAGAAATGACTACAGAAGAAACCGCAGAATGTCCAATACCCTCCACAGAAGCAATCAAACAGAGGTATAGAGTATATCGCGTGTAAACGAACATTCTTGACACGGTTAATAAAGTTTTAAAAGTCAGGTTTTGCGCTTTGCGCACGGTCTTTATGCTTAACTCGCATTTATGCGTAGACCTTTTAAAATTAAAGATTCAGACCTTGATAATATTTGCACATTTACGACTACATTTCTTCGCATTTTACAAATGCTTCCCACAAAAAATCTATCAAGTTACTTTAAATATCACAAATTTTATGTCACATGATATTGTGTCATCTGAAATAAGTTTGATTTTAATTTTTTGTATGTTAGTTCACTTGTTAACTATTCCAATTATGATCCATTTCGAACGTACATTTTCAATTTGAAAAATTGTTAAATGCAGTTTGACAGACTCAAGTTGTCCTTTGCACTTGAATTTTATTTTATTGTAGCTTCATACCAAGTTTTTAACGAAGATTGGGTTTTAGTAGGAATAAGCCATGATTGATTAAAATTCAAACATTTGTTTAATTGGTAAGAAGCGATAGTCGGAACAATTAAATTATACAATTTATTGATAAATCATTACGTTGGAATTCAAATTCGACTGCGCGCGCCTCCCCTCGATCACTCATTCTTGGCGTACACAGGTGTACGGGGTTGAGTCTCTCCCCACCTCCCGAATGAGTTCAGTTGATTCTACGCAAGAAAACGGGGCGAGTGTAAGAGCCGAGTGTACAAATAAAGAAACGTTTTCGAGTTGTGCCTTAATTTGTTTTACAATTATTTCTTATACCCTCAGTAATTCTAAAACATTATTTTTTGTAAGTTTTAAACTTTTTTCATTAAAAAGAATGTTTTTTTTTCCAAAGACATGATTTGAGCTTTGTTTGAACGTTTTAAGTTGATCAGCTATTCATATAAACTGATTCAGGATTTTAAACTTTCTGCTGTAGTTCCTGGAATAGAAATAGAACAATAATCGATTTTACAAGGCGATTCTGAATCGGTTTAATAATAAAACACTTTTATTTAGTTTCAAATCCTAGTGTTTCAGGGTAAAATATGCTATTTTTATCTCATTCAATTTTAAATCTACCAATTAAAAAAAAAGAACAATTTTCAAATATTTGAGTGTTTGTTAAAAATGAGCAATTTTAAATCAAATATTTAACACTAAACAATTTAAAACTAAATTGATTGAAACAAAAAGCCCCAAGTCGTTCAAATTTCAGAGTATTACATTTACATTTTTAGTGTTACGATTTTAATTGTTTCATTTGAAAAATTTCAAATTCTAATTACGCGTTTCAGATTTCAATGCATAAATAACAATTGAACAATTATTAATGCAAAAGATTTGAAAATTACCATTATTCGACTTTCAATTAAAAAAATTTACCACTAAAAATAAATCTTCGTTTAATATTTAATTTTTATAATTCAGAATTGCTCGAAGTGATATAATTTTTTAAATTTACAAATTTAATTTAAAAACTGTTCAATTAAGGAGGGATTGAAGTTTTTAATTTTGTAGTTTAGCGATCGGTTAAAAGCTTAGAATGTTTATATTGATTTAAACAACCACTCTGCTTTTGTGAAAACTCCTTTTGCTTTCGCAAATGAATGTGCTTTTCCAAAAATTGCAAAATAAAGTAAATATTTTATTCTTCATCCTTATTTTATTTTAGTTAACCTAAGTTCCGAACATTTTTATTCCGAAAATTTAAGAATGTCCATTTTTTTCATAGATTTTTCTTTTGTATTAAATCTCCTCTAATTATGTTGCCACACATGTTAAATAATGAACATTTCTCGTTCGACAATATTTGATTATTTTACAATAATAATTTATATTTATTATTTATAATTAGGGAAATAAGTATGTTCAACAGATATTATGAAAATTGGTTCAAGATATATAGGGAGATATACTTGCCGCATTTCACACTATTATTGAATTATTTTGATGTGAAAATATTTGAAGAAAGTTAAATTTCTCTATATTATAAATTATCTTTCTCACTTTTCTGAAAAGTGCAGATGTCAGTGTTCTCTTCTAGGATGGTATCTCCTACTTGGTTCTCTTTTGTTATAAAAAAAATTATTATTTTTAATTTGTAATCAATAATAACAGTAATAATTACTAAAGAAGCATCATGTCAGAATTAAATTCATCAACAACCGTAAGCTTACAAGTAGATGGGTTAAGCCTAATGACACACCCGCAAAAAAGAGCGTGAACTTCTGCAATGGAGTTAGTATTTTTATGGGCCCACTTAGATGCTAATCCGTCCTTATATTATGAAATTCGTGTTGAAAAAATACATGGGAAAAAAATTTACTTCTCTTACATGGGTCGAGGTTAAAGTCATTACCATACAATTGGGCATTTATAGACATACTCTAGATAACGCATTGCTAGGACGAATCCCAAAAAGACTTATTCTCGGATTTGTATATAACAAACCATTCAACGAAGATTGCGTCATGAACCCCTTCATTTTGAAAAAATATAGTATAAACTACCTCTCTTTATACAAAGATGGAGTACAAGTTCCTGAACGACATATTCAATCATATTTCGCTTACAATAAGCTGTATGTAGATGCATATCACACTCTCTTCTCAATAACGGTTATTCAATTACTTAACAAACGTAATTCTATGTCGCAAGAATATTATGCCAATGGGTTATATCTTTTCGCTTTTTATGTAATACCTGACCTTTCGGCAAGCGACAACGGACATCGAAATCTCGTGAAAAACGGTAGTTTACAAGTCCAGCGGACTTTATTAGTTTCAAGCACTGAGATGAATCAGGAACTCAGTTTCATTTTAGAGTTCCGACAACTATGTGTTCAGTCATTCGATAATTGGACCACCTTGTTCTTTTTAAGAGTTATCTCATCAGGTACTTGTAAGAGCAACTGGTTATCGAAGTATCAGCTCGAAATTGAGTGCTATGACGGGAAAGTTATACTTCAACAGATGTTTAATGTGAGTAGGGATGCAGCTCGTTATGCACACTGCATTTGTTATGCACGCTGCCAAGAGCGCTTTTCTAGAAATGATTACTGCTTGTCAAATTATGAATATGGAAGAACGAACACACTTTCCTGCATCATCTGAGTTATCGTCATCTTCAATGTACTGTCTTCATCGTGAAATGCGATATCCCCTGGAACGAAGACTAAATTATAAGTGCGATTCGCTGTCGAGTAAAGTCTGAAAAAGTAGAATGTTTTTGACTATCTCAAATTATTTCTTATTCTTAGATAAGTTATCACAGTATTCACGTTATAAATACCGTAAATAGCATAACGCGCGTCAACGACGTTTTGACTCGTCGATACTCGCTCCTTATTTTGCTCTTTATACCCTAATCCATTACAACTCGTGTTCGGCTGCTTTTCACCGTCATCTGAAATTGTGGGGAGTTAGACTTAATTTAATTCTCTCTTTACTTTATGCATTCTCGGAAAAAGGGATGCACCTGAAATAAAACTGTCAGCTCTGCGCGTAGCTCGAAGGTCAGCGCCGAGCAGGTAGAATGGAACCTTTTCCTACGACTTTATATGCAATTGAGTAAGGAATTTGTTTTCACTTTATAATTATTATTTTCTTCAGAGTTCAGTTCAAGTTCAGTATTCGTAGTGAGAGGTTCCATTTTGTGAGTGTCAACGAGTCTTGTGTTGGATTATGTCTGCTTGTCAGTGTGTGTGTTGGATTATGTCTGTTTGCCAACGTGTGGATTCAACTCTGGCTGTTTGCCATTATGTGGATTAAAGTGTGGCGGACTGGTTGCCATCCCAATATTTATAAATTCTCTCATAAGGTCTGTAATTTCCGATTTACTTTTGTGATCGCTATTTGATTCTCGGCTTTTTCCTCCCCTCTTCAAGTGGAGGTTTTTTATGCCATAAAATAAACTCTTTCATTTGCAAATAAAATTTGGCTGTGGTTATTTGAACCCCAATACACTCCACTAGCAATTAAGTGACTGATTATTGCTCAAACAACTCGCTTCTTACTGCTAGCTGTTTTGTGAAATTAAACTGAATAATATTATTTGTAAATTAGGAAATTATTATAGATATTTTCCTAATGCCTTGTTATTTTACTTATTAGAATATAATTTCTTATATTTTAAATTCTTGTTTTAAGTTAAATGATACTCAAAAGTAAGTCTCCCCTCGCTCATTCATTCTTACACTGTTAGAAATGTTCTGAAAATTCCGATACATTTAGGATACCGAAGTAACTGAAATTTACGAAATTAGGTTGCTGAAAACGAAATTCAGTAACTTTCATAGTAAATTTACTAAATTTGTATTAAGCTGCAATAAAGTACAAAATGAAGTGGAAATTCAATATTGAAAAGGATTTGATGCAGGTTTCAAGAGGATAGTGAGTCATCATAAAAGATAAGCTTTGATCATATATTCGATGCAATGAGTGTACGTACTACTATAACATAAATACATGAGAGGTCGTTTGTATTAACTTCACTCATATTTTCTTACTACTTATATTCTCAGGACAAATATAGACTACATATTTCATATTAAAATTAATGAAACGAAAAAATGTTTGAACCACTTGTAATTTTCAGATACAGTAACTGAAAATTCCTAAACGGTAACATAATTTACATATTGGCCGCTCGCGCAACTCAACACACACGAGCGTAAATCATTCAACGCTCAATAGTATTAGTCACCCACTAGCATCGCTCTCAGTCGGATAATAATGTAAGCAAATATATTGATATGTATAAACATTAAGCGGGACTAGATACGGGTAATATTATCAATAGAAACATGCCGATTTCAAAAGTTAGAAACGTGCCGCTTTCAAAAGCAGAAACGTGCCGATTTCAAAAGTTAGAAACGTGCCAAATTCAAAAGTTCGAACGTGACTTTCGGCACGTATTCATCGACCCTATTCCTAGCATGGAGAACCCATCATATATAAACCCCAGAGACATCCTTGTCAATTGTCTTACGTTCTCGGTAGTCATGCTGTTCACTTCGATCTACGATTAACGAATCACTTTGACAAAATTACGGCTTCTATCTCATTGTGACCGAAGAAACGCTCTGATTAAGTCGCGCACTTTCAAGTTCAATTTAAAATAGTTAACGTGTTCGAGTCTTGAACTAAGTCCCTTCGGCTGAGACTTTCGGTCGTCGTAAAGTGAGTCTTTTACGGATAAAGTCCGCAGTGTTAAACGTTCACGAAAAGAATTAAAGTGTGGATTGGGTGACTGTTATCGAACCCTGTATCGCACTACCACTATTGAAAAGTGTTCGTACACCTTTTCACTATTGAATTACTTCCCAGTTTATTCAATTTATCATCCGGTAAAACTCCGTCGGTGTTTTACAATAAACATGGTGATCCAACCGAGAACGCAACTGACTCTCGCCCTTTCCAGCATCAAAAGGTATATGTATGTTAATTTCATGTAACTTTTGAATCTGTTCTTACTCCTTATAATAAAACAATTATTCAGGCAACCATCTCTTACTCATTTTAAACACTGTACTCTGACACAGTCCGCGTAGGGCTGATAAGTGACACACAAACCCACAAACAAATAATTGGCCAGGTCTTACCAGCCTGACATAATCAGCACACTAGTCTCTCTCTTTTCCTATTTTCCATACTACCCTCGCCTATTGCTCGGGACGTGACAGCTGATTTGACACTTCCGTTTAAATTCAGTGTTTTTATTAACAATTTAACTTCAGTGTAGTTTTGAGATAGCTATTTCATCGGCACTCGAGAGTATACGTCCTTCTTAGATACGTTGCACGGTCACCTTCGGGGCAAGGCAAAGTTTGAAGTGCATGATAGGCGTTGGTATACTTCGCGTGCTCACAAGATCTGCCATCGTTAATAATCCTACGTAATACCCTGAATTAACCTTGTATGTACTCCTTGTAGCAGGATTGTACAAGTGAAGGGTTTAAATCAACGTCATCGAAGATCATTATTCAACAGTCGCGTTTTAAATCGCTCCGCGAACTAAAATCATTTTAAAACGAATTTTAGATTGGAAAATTTAAAAATTTCTAAAGCCGATTTACCTATTCCTGAGCTTCTTCGATAAATAAAAGAAATTCGGCTGCAATGTAAATTTTCTAGCTTACCATGTGCTTTCAACTACACACGATTCAGGTCATACATATAATTAAATTGTTGTCATTGTCCATTCTGTGATAGCTCAAGCTGTCATTGCAGAGCCAAATACAGCGCATAGACACTGCATTTTTCAAGTTTTTAATTTAAACAGACGATAGTCCTCTACTCGCTGCTCGGTGGGTTTCCTGTCACCACTACGTAGCGCGTCCTCAGGTTGCGGATAGAGGAATGGCCCGTGAGGCTGAACAGCCCCTAAGGTTAGCTGCGAATACAAGAATAAGCAGTCGCGGACAGCCGATAGGAACCAGTCGTGTGTGTGGTGAACTCAGCACTGGTAGAAAATAGGTACACGACAACCATGGCTTGGGAGGACTCACACATTCGCGTTCATACGCAATGGGTGGGTTCTGGCAAGCCGAGGTGCAGCGTGTATCCACCTAGAAACTATACCCGAACCAAAACTAAAAATCTTGTAAGGGAAAAATCCTGCTACCCCATTGGACACCGCAGCGATGACACTGCCCGCAAGGGATGTGTGGAATGATTCGCCTGCACAGGGCCAGAGGGGTATTGATGCCAGTAGGCGCGCTGCCTTGCAGGGGGATGTTAGGATACGAGGATGAAACTGTAATGTGTCTGACGACAAGTTGACACGGTCCTTGTCAAAGTCGGAAAGCTCCCATACTTAGACCCAGAGAGGTATGGGGGTTATCACTTCTGGGACGGTGGACTCACCTACTATCGGAATAGGATCCTAACGTGCAGATTTCCACGAAACTACCATGGCTAACTTGCAACAACAAAAAACTACCGTAAAATATCTAAGGGCGGGAACTCTGAACGCGCGTAGTCTAAATACTGGCGGATTTAGCGAACTCATTGAGAGAGCAATCAAATACGATACTGACTTAATAGCACTTCAAGAAACCTGCTGGCCGGGCGATTTCGCGTCAATTTCTAAGGATGACTATACTTTTCACTATGGGGGAGCTAAGGGGTTCAGACTGGGAACCGGTTTTCTCATTAATAAACGAATTTCGCAAGCGGTTATCGACATTCAATTCATTAACGATCGGTTATCATATATTGTACTAAAGGGTAATTTCAGAAAACAGGTGTTAATCAACGTGCACTGCCCCACCGAGGACAAAGACGAAGATACTAAGGATCTTTTTTACGAAACAATCGAACAGGTTTTTGACAAGTTCTCAACGTATGACGCAAAAATAGTATTGGGAGATTTCAACGCGAAAATTGGAAAAGAACCGATGTATAGGCCTACAATAGGGTCGGAAAGTTTGCATGACGTCAGTAATGATAATGGGACTAGAGTAATAAACTTTGCAGCTTCAAAGAACCTCGTTGTCAAAAGCACATTTTTCAAGCATAAAAATATACATAAGGCCACCTGGACATCACCAGATGGTCACACTCGCAATCAGATTGATCACGTTCTAATTGGCAGAAGACGTCATACAAACATTCTCGATATAAGATCGTGCAGGGGAGCGGATTTAAATTCAGACCACTTTCTCGTGATGGTAAAACTAAGATCTAGGCTAGCGTTAAGTAACAAAAGAAGCCGCACAGAGCCAACAGTTCGTTTCAATATAGATAAGTTTAAAACACCAACAGAAATATTAAATTATCAAGTTGAGATCTCTAATAGTTTCGACGTTCTCCAAGAACAGAGAGACGATAACGATAATTACGTGGAGGACTCGGAAACCCTGTGGAGCAATATGAAAAAGGCGATAAAGACAGCCGCGAAACTTACTATAGGTTTAAAGAAAGTAACCAAAAGCAAACCATGGTTTGACGAAGAGTGCAAACTTTGGTTTGAAAAACGTCGGAAGGCCAAACTAATTAGTTTACAAAATAAGTGCGATCAAACACATAAGAAGTATCTCGCGATTAGAAAAATTACAAATAGGCTTTACAGATCCAAGAAAAGGGAGTGCGAAAAGAATAAAATACTAGCAATAGAAACGCATAATAAACAAAATAACCCGCGTGAGATGTACAGGGGAATCAATTTTATAAGGAAAGGCTTTCAAAGTAGAACGGAAGTAATGAGGGACGAAAATGGTAATCTAGTAGCCGATGCGACAGAGAGACTGAATTTATGGAAAAACTATTTCGATAAGTTATTAAATGTACGCGAAGCCCCCGTTGAAGGTAATCTCGGTGAAATCCACACTGTTGATCTATTAATTGATGATCCTACTGATATAGAAATAGAAATGGCCATAAAGAAGTTAAAAAATAACAAAGCCGCGGGTTTTAATTATAAATTACCAAATATTTCTTTATTTCGAAGAACTAATACCGGCAATCAATTCTACTGCAAAAATTGTAAAAGAAACCTTAGAACAAAGCTAAACCAACAAATTGAACTCTGACAAAAAAGTGCCATAGAGGTTTCTTTTGCAAATTTTCCCGTAGAATCGATTTCCTCTATTAGTTCTTCGAAATAAAGAAATTTTTGGTAATTTGTTTAAATAACTTTTTATAAACAATTGCAAACGTCAAAAGAAAAAACAGGGGTAATTTTTTTTTTTGGCTACGCCATTGATGCAGTAGTTAATTTGGGGCTATCTCGGCTATATTCGGCTTGGGTTTTAATGGGATCTGATGAAATTGCTTAACATCCAAAGAATTTTTCTGGAATTCCTTTAAATCATTTGAAATTTGTAGAAGCCCTGCGTTGAATAAATAAATAAATACATTATTCGTTTGTATGTTTTCTATTTTTTGCATGAACTCTTTCAATATTTAAATATTCCTTATTTTTATACTGCTTCCCTTGTAATGATTTACTATAATGAATTTTCTAGAATCTCAAGAAAATTGAAAGAAATTCATCTAAGAAAAATCATTATAGACCCATACTAAATCTCTAAATTTTTAAGGAGGATTGCAAGGAATTGTAAAAGATTGCATGGGGTTGCATGAGTTTGCATAGAGAGTACACACAAGATTGCAAGAGTAATTTACACATCGTCTTTAACAGAATTTATTACATTACAAATGAATTCCAAGAAATTAAGCGAATTCTGCAGAATTCTAAAGACTCTCATGAATTTAAATTAATTTAACGTGTATTATAAATATTTCAAGAAAATTGAAATGATTTCAAGTCAATTCAAATATTTATACAGAATTCTGGAAAATTAAAAATGAATTGGGGCATCATAATCCAGTAGTAGTTCGGCCGTCGACGAAAGTTGATGAATTCGGAAATAGTTGAACAGAATTCCGTGCTTTCAGAGAAATTCAGAAAATTCAATACATTTGATTAAATTCTACATATAGAAATCAGGGACTGTCACTTATTATTTGCAATAATGTACGAATTATATATTCTCATTGAAATTATTTGTGCTACGCTCACCAAAATGCAGAGAACCTAACTTTCATTTCCATTTTTTCCGTGCAACGAATTTCGGTTAGCCAATATTTTATCTCAAGACATGTTGAAATAAAAAAATGGATCTTTTTGCAAAGTTATTTCACGGTTCAATAAAACTTGAGCCCATCCGATTTAAAAAGACAAACACATTTGTAATCGCATTATTTTTTTGAATGCTAGAAGCAAGGTGAAGTTACCGCGGTAGGAGAAATAGGTTTTTGGGGGTCGCACGCACACTTGCAACTAGTTCTTCACTTTCATGCAATTTAAATTCCCTGTTGTATCCAAAATACGCACCAGACGGAACAATTTTTTGGGACTTCTTAATTTAATTTCTTCTCTACCCGTTATTAAAAGGAATGACAATACTTCTGGGACACCCTATATATTTTCCACGTAAAAACCAGCTTTCTTTAAAACTTAAAATATTGCATAAATAGTCACATCAGTTTAGAAAACAAGTGTAAACAAGTATCGTTTCGTAAAAGCTGACTCTTATCAAATGTAAATATCTCAGAAGGACAAGGCTGGTACCTCTAATGTAAGAAATAACGACAATAGTATAGATAACAGAAGCTGATGAAGCAACGGAATAATTATCAGTTACATTCTTAATTGAATTCCGAATTAACACAGCAACCAGTTTGTCCTCTATATAATCAGAAAATATGAGGATTATCTGTACTCTGCTCTTATCTTTGACCGTTATCCTGAATTCTATTGGTGAATATAAGAATATAATATTTCTATGTAATATAATATAAGCGTGTGTGTAGATAGTATGTAAATGAAAATAAAATAATTCTGATAAAATAATAATAATGATAATAATTCTGATAATAATTCTGCAAAAGAGTTCTGAACTTTAAATTTAAAACTATATGTATACATGTTCTTATGCGAAATTTAATTGCGCATTTTTCTTCTTCCTATAACAAAGATGCGGCTTTTGCTATTTTCAAAGAACAACTCGAAAGCCCCGTTATACCGAATACCAAATTTTCGTAGTCTCTAATTTTTTTTTTTAATTTTATGGTCACGCTTACGTTTAAAGGATGTATCCAATCAAGTCAGCCTTCTGACAATTTTGTAAGGTCCTAAAATGTAGGTGAAGTTCAGTAACTAGATATTTTGGACCAAAAATAAAAACCTTACAACAATTTCAAAATACAAAACAAATTCATTCAAGAATTTCAGAAATTTTAGTCAAAGTTTTTGGTGCATGACAAAACGACTTGAAAATGATCGTTTTGAGATTTTTGATTGCGATCAAAATTGAGCAAGTTATATGCTTCAAAAATTTTAAAATTGTTAAAAAATAGTAAGAAACTATTTCTCTCATATATATGGGAAAAATGAATATTTTCACGAATAATTTGAATTTATAAATAGTATATTAGGTGCCAAGGGGAGAAGGACAGCGATTTCCGTTGAGCGTTAGCTCTTAGAAGTTTCTAGATTAGAAGTTTATGGTAACGCATTCGAAGTCAATATTATATATTCTAATATGGTCTATTGACAATTCGAAATTTTTGTTGAAATTTCGTGAATATTTATATGATGGATTTTGAAAATTTCTGATTATAATTCGAAATTCAAAATCACAAAATCCAATACCGCTGATCCAATATAGCGATTGATATATCATGCTTAATTTTTTTTGCACTAAATTAACTTGAGATTGAATATTATACAACATTACTTTTCACAAATTCTAATTCTTTAAATTTCGTGCGACTTGAGTGCCAATTTTGGACAGACTAGCCTAATAGATTGCCCCTTTTTGCAAGAGACTGCCTAATCTATCGCAGAGGATCTAAAGAGGTAAACAACAAAGGATCATCTACCAGGTCAAACCGACATTCTTTTCAAAATTTCATGCAACTCCATATATACGGCGTCATAAGTTTCTGATTATGCATCTAAAGTAAAAATTACAAAATCCTATATGGCGTTTGACAATTAGACATTTTTGTTCAGATTTAACGAAAATTTGTACTGACCGTTTTTCAAGAATTCTAATTATAATTGAGCAGTCAAAGTTTTAAAATCCAATATCTGTGATCCGATATGGCGGGTGATAATTATAATTGTTGTTTAATTCATGAAACTTCGCATATTGGGTTTTTTGCAGTTTCTGATTATGAATCTAAATTCAAAACTGAAAAATTGAATGTTGAGGATACATTATCGCGGTTGATGATTAAACATTTTTGTTGAAATTTCGTATCTAGTTGTTTCAAGATTGCCTTCTTTGAATTTGATGTAAACATTACATTATTTACTGAGGCGGCCATGAAACTTTTTATTCAAGTGTTCACGCAGTGGGGGAAAGAATAATTTTCGAAAGTAATGATATTCGGAAAATAATTGGTGAATTAACTAACTGGGGTTTCGAAAATTTGAAAAGGTAACTAAGATATTCGTGATTCACTTTTGAAGTGCAATAACAAAAAGGGAAATATACGTACAGGGTCGACTCAAACTTCACAAAAATTAACAATATTTATACAAAATATGGATGAGTAAGCTCATTGGTAACAAATGACAAGAATCTTGCGCTACTGACAATATGAATAAATAAGTTTGCCTGTCAGGGACCACTAAAATTTCACAAAATGTGACTAGATGCACAGGCAACATTGATCAGTAAGCTTATTGGTAACTATTAACAAGAATTTTGCTCTAGCAACAACTTTTTATAGTGCATAGTCAATAAATTTGACTTTCAGAGCCAACTAAAATTATGTTTGCACTTCCGGGGGTCAGTTTAATAAAATTAAGAATCAAATTGTATTCGTCCTCCTCGCGATGATTCTCAGTTCGGCTCGGTATCAGTTGCTCGAGGATAGAGCAAACTTGCCACCACATTTCAAAATTCACAATTTGCGACAATAGAACCGACTTAGTATTTCAGCGAACGCTACAAAAAGAGTTATTTGAAGAAGTGTGAACCAATTATACCTTCTTCTGTTAGAGGAAAGTTTTCATTAATAATATATAAAAGCTGTTTCCTTCCGAGATAATTTAGATATGTTGCACTGTTCGATTTATGTTTGCCAATGCCTATCACAAAGTTTTTGATAAATCAATGAGTCGGTTGATTTAATGGTAGAGCTGGTTCTTTTATCAGATTAAATGAAGATCCAGGATCTGAGAGTAATCTGTATTATTTCCATGTGCTCTCCTTCCTTGTATGCTGCGAGGTGTCCCATTTTTCCACATTTAGTGTACTTCATTTGTGATCGATGAGCTAGTAGAATATTTTGAATCGGTGTTGCAAATGATAACGGAGTTGTATTCGTCCTAGGCCTGGGTATAGATTATAACATTTGTGGTCGTAAAAACTGCGATATAGGTTTATTCATAATAGGTTTCATTACTTCATTCATGTTTTCCTCTTTAATCCGCGTTTCCGCCTCCGATGCTTCTAGCAAAGATTCATTTAGATTTGTTGATTTGATCGGTCTTACTTGCTGTGAAATTCCGTCGCGTTATTTCATAACATAATTTTTAACTGCAGCTTTTTCTTCCATTTTCAACGCAGTTTTTCTTTCTCTTCCTAAATTATGTTCAGATGGTTATGAATAATGGATCGTCCATATATTACGTAAGACGTTTTTCTTTTGTTTATATCGTTGTGTCCTTTTCAACTTCACATCAATTTTATTCTCGTCTATATTCAAACAAAAGAAAAACGTCTTACGTAATTTATGGACGATCCCTAAGTTAGTTGATTGTAAACTCTCCTGAAGCGTCGACTGTAAATTTATACATTTTCAAATCCTTTTCGCCTATTTTCTTATTTTGTTCTACCTAATCGTCGCGTCGCATCCATTCAATCACGGGGGGCTACACACTGAGAAATCTCAGATTTCTGCGCTGGAATCTTAACAGTATTCTTGGAGAAACTCTTGGAAATATCTCAGCAATATAGCATTCGTAAGAAATCTCGGGAATCTTTGGCCGAGCGTTTGCAGAGATGAGGTGGTGTGAAGCGTTCCGACATTCGCTTCAATGCGTGGAACAAACAGTCGACTGAATCCAAGAGCGGGAGACAAGAATTGACGCCGTTACAAGACCGTGGTCCTGACGAGACTGGAGAAACGAGCCGAGCAAGCGAGTTATAAAGTACAGTATCGCTCAGCGCTTCTAAAACTTTCTACTAGTCACACATACTACGTGGCTGGTCAAAAAGTACATGAGCAGATGCGTATTAGATGCGGGTTTTATATTGTATTGATTATTATTTTCGTTGGCTACAATTATTATATAGAGAGTATTATTGTATCATTTATAAGCAGAGTACATAACAGGATACAAAATCCAAACTAATAATGAAGTCGCTCTACCAAAATAACTACGCTGAAGGATTACTCTATTAGTGCCTTAAATGTAAGAGTTTTCTGTAATATTCGTATATATTATGTTTATTACTTTTCATAAATCTGATTATTTAGCAGGGGTGCATTAAGGCTCTCTTTAGAAATTGGCGCCCGGGAGCCGTGCACTACTTCGCGCCCGGGTAAAAGTATACCTGATTTCTAGTAATTAACAAAAAAAGTCTAAGGAAAATAATCTGGTAAGTTTTAGGAAATCAGTCAAGAACCTACCGGTTTTTATAATATGTTCATTTATCTTAATTGTGTAAAAATATATGTTTTTCCAAAAACTTTAAATATTGACATTTTTCATTTTGAAATAATGAAAACTATTTTAAAAATAATTAGCAATGTAAAGGTATACAAAATTAGAAATTTTCTGTCAGAAATATTATGAATATCAAACTATAAACATGATGAACAACATACATGTTTCTCTATTTGATAATAACAAAAATTCATTTTCCAATTTTTGGTTTCAAACTATTTATTTTGAAATTGTAAACTGGATTGTGCTATTTTGTACAGTTTTTCGTATAGCATGCCGTCGATGGCTTGGAATTGGAACGATTGACAAGAATCATGGAACTGTTTTGTTGGCGGAGAGATGGGTGGGGGTCAATGCACGGGAGCCATCAGCTTTGCATCCACTCGTGGTTTTCTCTTTGAGCCTAACGCATGGTTCTGTTTGGTCGTGGTCCTAGTTACTTCCAGTGGGACACGTAAGGCAGGTTCGAATATGATTGGAGGACAGATTTCGTAAACGCTACTATCGCTGTAGGATTTATACTCAAATACAATGTTTTAATGCTCGCCTTCAACAGTTTGAGCAATGACTGATATATAGAGGTTGTAGATGTTGGGTAGGCGGCAGTGGAAGGGAACGGGAGATAGCACAACTATTTGAATCCTGCCTTCGCTTATCTTGAAGTAATGGTCAAAGTTGAATGTCCTTAAGTTTTCCAATTCTCGATGTCCCTTGTTGTCCAGCAATGATGTTGATTTCGAGGAGGTGGTACATGTAATGAAAATAAACATCAAAACAAATCAGCCTAAATTGAGTTAAAAAAATATTGACGAATAAAACCGGGGAGCATCGGGCGATCCCTGAAATGCCAGAGATCCATTTATTTCATTTTCACGATTGACTTTTGTTCATTGCAAAATCTGCTGCGCCACAATGCATAGGCTTGAATGAATGAAACTGCAAATTCTGTAGCAAGTATTTTCCAGTTTTAGTATTTAAAATAAAAAATTTATTCATTTCTATTTGTTCTTACAGAATTGACTTCGCAGGGCGACTCACATATTGTACTTCCTCCTAAGAAGAGGTGGCAAGCTTCTTCAGGCCGATATTCTTCAAGCCACCAAAGTCAACAAGTTGTGTGGGGTAAGTAACTTTGTTTCTGAAGTAACTCTTTGCAGAAACGTTACACATCAACAATATCAACTCGTTGCAGTTACATTACTTGAATAATTAACTTTAATTTTTCTGAAATTTACTATAAATTTTACAACCCAATCACTTAATTTCAGAAATTTACAAAAAAATCCGCTATATTTGTAGATGTGAAGAAAAATACGTCTGAATATAACTAACACAAAAGGCTACAATTTTCTCCAGTTTCGATCTTTGAATATTAACTCTAATAATCTTGCAGCATATTTTATGATTGATTTCTAAGATAATAATTTTACAGATTTCATTAAAAGGACTGAATTTCAAAAATGGCAATGCAACATGACGTTTAATATGCAAAATTCTGAATTAGTTCAATTTTTTAATGATTTTTAATATATTTTTTAAACTGACTACTAATTTATGTAGAGTTGACTTAGAACCGAACTTCAAACGAACGGAATAAAAGCCTAGCTTAATGTGTCCGGTTATTAAATTAAATTTCGTCTAAATCGTTTTATTTTTTGAATACAATCGTCTGTACGACCTATGTATCAAGTCTTCAAAAACAAAGTGAAAAACCATTTCAGTTCAAAATTATTATTAAAGCACATCAGGGTTTTACATTACCCTTTTCGATTTGAGTCACAATATTTATGATATTTTAAAAAATATAGTTAAAATGCACGCATTAAGCGTACGAAAACGAACGGGACTGCGTACCCGCGCGCCGCAGGGACACTAAAATCTAGTGCGAAGCGCCGTGCACCCAACGCACAATGAGAACGTGCGCTGAAAAGGGGTACAGTTTTGACCAACATTACTTCTGAGTAAAGTTACAGAAATGCCTTGCCATCCTACATGATACTTTGGAAACTATCTATGACTACTACTGTGACTACCACTGTGACTATTCACAGGGGTAACATCCCGCCCCTCCACGACACGCTGGAAAGGGAAAAGTGTTTTACCAACATTATTTTCATGACCAGTCACAGTGGGTCCTTTCCGCATCTCGCGAAACGTTGGAAAAAGATAGGAGTTTGACCAACATTAATTTTGTGACCAGCCACAGGGTGCCTTACCACCCGCATGATTTGCTGGAAAGGGGCAGGGTTGCGAAAAAAATTAATTTTGTGACAAGTTACAGGGGTGCCTTCCCGCTTCTAGCGAGACGTTGGAAAGTGGTAGGCGTTTGACCAACATCAATTTTGTGTTCAGTCACAAGGTAGCTTTCGCCCCTCTACTAGACGGTTGCCTTTCCGGCCCCACGGTTCGATAATCGTAATTCTTTAGTCGCGAATCGATCCATCTTTTTGCAGGTTTGAGGGCTCCGTTACCTTTACATCTTTTACAATTTCACTTAACAATCATGCCTTATGCCTAACTTAACCTAACTCAACCTTTAATCGCTTCGCTTTCTTATTATTTGCTAACTCTTACATATTATCTTACAATTGCGCGAGCTCTTCCAGAGCTTGGATTTCCTCTTACCATTTCTCGATTTTGGGTTTTCCCACCCCCTTGCATTCTTTCTTCCCTGTTCTCTTCTAGACTGTTCATCCACTTTTCCCCTTGTCCACAACAGTTCAGTATCCATCTAACTCTATCTACCGCGCTCTTTCCCCCTACCTCTTCCCCTGTACATCTCACCAAAACGTGCTTCCATGATTCCCTTTCATAACCACATACCCTACACATTTTAATTTCTCCACTCATCCAATATTTACACTCATTCATGCCTTCTCCCATTCTGAAACGTACCATCCTGGACCATCTGCACTCCTTTTTCAACTTCCCTAAATATTCTGGTACCCCTTCCATCTTATCCAATCTATACCACTTATTATATTTTGACTGCATAATCTTTTCCCACCTCTTTTCTTTCTGCTCCTTGATCAATTCTCCTTCTGCTTCCTGCCACTCCCACCCCTCGTCACATATTCACCGTTCCCTTCTAACTGGCAATCTCTCCTCCTCCTATCTTGAATTTCCCGTGTTTCCTCTCCTTTCGCTATTTGATATTTCCTGCAGGCATACTTGTGCAACTGAGCTACCCTTACCACTCATAAGTTTATCTTCAAGATTCCAGACCCTTTTTCTCTGCCTTATCACTAATTTCTCTCTCCCTGTTTCTTCTCTCAACATATATCCTGGACAGTTCCAGCTCACTCCCATAACCCATCTCAGCAATCTCTCTTGCATGTTTTCTACTTTTTTGCACTTCTTACACCCACAATTCTCCACTTCATAACAGATCACAGCATGGCCCCCACATCCCGATAAGGGCCGCCGAGCCTCAACATTTTGCTATGTATTTTGCTATACAAAGGACTCCTGTTGACTAGATAATTTCTCTTCTGCCTGTTCTTCTAATCTCTTCTTAAGCACCTCCGCGTATATTCATATATATATATATATATATATATATATATATATATATATATCTGTTTCGGTTTCAATTCCTTTGGAATAGAACTGAAGGGCCTATGACAAAGCCACTGAACTCGTCCTGGGGTTGCGGATAGAGGGTCACTGTACTAAGGGTTTGTGCTGAATATGATTACAATGATTAATAAGCAGTCGCGGACAATTGTCCAGGGATGGTCCCGAAGGAATAACCCCTAAGCGAAGGCGTAACAACCGCGCCGAAAGATGAATGGCACCTGGGTAAGGTGTCATAAACGGTGACTCTGGGATGCCGGGCGACCTCTTAGATTACCAGCCTTATCCTTGCACGCGGTGCTCTACAAGGATGGACGAACCCTTTTCCTAGCTGCTCGTGGGAACAACAATGCAACCACCAAAATACAAAAATGTTGTAGATGCGGTTCAAAACGATCGAACGCGCAGAGCACCCGAAAATGGTTTGGAAAACAATGTTGATCATCCTAGAGTTCGGGGTGCTGAAAATAATTTAGATGGAAACACGACGACGAACCGTCGAAACGCCCATATTGAGTGAACGGATCAACTCAGGGATGACGTGCTAGACTGCTACGATGCCAGCATTATCCCTGTTCGCGGAGGCTTTATGGCGCCTATGCACACTTTGTGGTGCCAGAAACACCCAGAGCTTCTGCACGTTTCGCATCAGTCTTCGCGAAATCAAGCCGACAACCTCCGGAAAAATGGATATGTACGCGGAGCGCATCACAAACCGCTGCTTGATCAAGCTGCAGACGAAGATGAGGAAGCGAAATTAAGACCAACCGCAGAAAGCAGGCACCTTCTGAGGGATGATCGCAATTTCAGTACAAGGAGGAACATTAACATGCAAGTCCCTCCTAAGCCTGAAGTTCGGGCTGAAATGGATGCCTCCCTTCGTGAAGATAGCTCGGAGGAGTCCGACCTCTAGAACATCAATTGTTCAGTTTATGGTGCTGCAAGAGCTTTGGCTGCTTCAAATCGAAGGCTAGAACCGACGATGGATCAAAAGTCCAAAAGACACTTGGATCAACTGAAAAAGAAGATTGGATGGGCAAAACAGAATGCGTCCCGTGTTCAATGTGTGATTGACTAGATAATATCTGGTAGACCGTTCACGGAAAGGGTTCGAAAGTTTTGCCCAGGAACTAAGGATCTTGAAATACACACCAAACAAGCCAAAGCTACTGACAATCAAGCAGCATATTGTTGAGAAAATACGGCTGTTATCTGATGCAAGGAGGAGAATACAGAAGAAGGAGAGATGGATCAGGGAGAATCAACAGTTTCTCGCTGACCCATCGCGCCTCTTCAGCGATCTCTCTGTTTCTGTAAAAATCTACACAAGCCCAAGGAGGTAGAGACTTTTTGGAAAGAAGTGTACAAGATCCCGAAAACACAAGAGTTGAAAGAAGATACTGACAATATCATCCACTTCAAGGAGTTTTGCGAGAACCTCATAAAACCTGAGGAGGAATGTCAACCAATCACTGCCGAAGAGGTGAAAAAAGCACTTAGAGGCACGAAGAACTTTTCCGCTGCTGGGCCAGATTGTATCAAGAACTTCTAGTGGAAGGAGTTTACTTTTACACACCAACATTTGGCCCGCATATTCACCTCATATTTGAAATCGGAGCCGCCCATTCCGCAGTGGCTGGTGTTAGGACGCACTATACTCCTGCCGAAAAAGGCAACTTGTCCATCTCAGAGAATTACAGTCCAACAACTTGTTTAAACACACTGTATAAGATCTTTAGAGCTGTCCTAAACAACAGGATTGTTCGACGAATTGAGCCTGTATGGCGAGAGATGTACGAACAACGTGGCTCAAAAAAAGGTGTAGCAGGCTGCCGAGAGAACCTGCTAATTGACAGGTGTGTCTGTAAAGACGCTGCAGCCCATCAGCGCGTCATGTTAATGGCCTGGATTGACTACCGGAAAGCTTTCGATTAAACCTCTCATAGACTTATCATCTGTCTGTTGGAAAGCTTGAAGGTACATCCACACATAGTGAGATGCATAGAGAGATTGATGCCTCTTTGGAAAACTAGATTTACTATCTTATCTAGAAATTATCGTGTGACAACGAACAGCGTCACCTTCATGAGGGGTGTCTTTCAAGGTGATACCATCAGCCCTTTGCTTTTTTGCATCACACTTCTGCCTCTACCTCGCGCACTACGAAATTCTCCTGGATACCTCTGTGGCGACACTAATTAGCACGAGCATATGGTCACACATGTATTCTATATGGATGACCTGAAGATCTATGCCTCTGGTAAAAGCAAACTTCAAACTGCTATAAACATTGTCAAGAACTACACAGGAGAGATTGTGATGGACTTTGGTTTGGACAAATATGCCAAAATTAATCTGAAGAAAGGAAAGATTACTGGCGTTCCCAAGGATCCTGAGCTTGTGGATATAAGTGTTATTAGACATCTTAATACTGGCGACACCTATACATACCTGGGCGTTGAACAAGGTATCTGCGACAAACACGCTTGCCGTCCCGGTTCTACTCTACTCGTTTGGGGTGGTTCAATCGACGAAGAACGAGCTCAAGGCCCTTGATGTCACCAAACGTAAGATCATGCATATGCATAAAAGCTTGCATATCAATTCGTCAGTTCCGCGATTATACATTTCACGCCGTCAAGGCGGACGCGGACTTCTGAATATCCAGTGTCTTCATAACCGAATTGTTCTAAGTACAGCTTACATCGTTGCAAATGGCAGAGATCCTCTCCCAAAGATGGTCAGGAACCACGAGATGATTGGCGATGGAGCGTTTCTTTACAAAGCCGCGGAGCAAGCGGCCGAGACCCTTGGCCTGAATTTTAACATCAGAAGTGAGGAAAGTGCATTACTCTATCTAGATGCTTCACTTCTAAAAGCCGAAGTAAAGAAAGCAGAGGTTGAAAAATTTCACTAACAGCTACTCGACAAGAAAATGCACGGAAACTTTCACAGAAGTGTAGAAAAACAGTCCTTCTCGAAGGAGCAAACTTTTGCTTTCCTCAAATCATCAGGGCTTAATTCAAGTACAGAGGGTTTTATTTTCGCATGCCATGACGGTGTCATTTCCAGCTTAGCATATTTTGAGCGCATTTTATGTCAACAAGTTCCCAGTGATAGGTGCAGAGCGTGTCCGACCCACGCAGGAACTACGTATATCTATAGACATAATGCGGCCCTAAGAGTGCTTTATTACCATCTTTGTCGCTCTTATGGTGTTGGTCGTGACCCTGCCCTGTTGAACGCTCTAACGGAGATAGAGTCAATTTTCCGAAACGAGAAGTGCCAAATTTTCTGGAACTACGATTTTCGGGCAGCAGTCTCCGTTGCTCACTCCAGGCCTGACATTGTTTTCCAAGACTTCGAAAAACGAACTATATTTGTGATCGAATTCTCGGAGCCGTCCGAATACAACATCACTGCAAAGGAGAAAGAAAAAGAGGAGAGGTATCAAGACCTTAAAAGAGAGCTGCAACGACTGTACCCAAAATATTCGATGCAAGTAATTATCCTTGTGATAGGTCCTCTCGGAGGTGCGAAACTATCACTGGTTCGTAACCTTAAAGCCATACCCGCGTGCAAAAATATGCCAAGGCATTTTCGAGATAGATGCAGAAAGCTGTCATCCTTGGGTCGTTTCGTGTCTTCAAGACACACGAGGGTTTCGCCGGCCTAACGTTGTGATTTCGTCGTTCGCTATGGCCACCCATCTCACGGTTATGAGACGTGGCCATAGGTGTGAGTTACTGCGGTTCTACTGGGGGCTATGGACATATTTTTTAGATGGCAGTTGCTCTCAGTGGGACCATGCGGTTGTTGTTAAACTATTTTTTTAAATTATAGATTTTTCGAACCATTTTAAATCAATTTAATCCATTTCAATTGATCAATTAATTAATTAACTGTTTTTGTGTATTTTGTCTTATAATTATCACCCAATGTCCCTGCCTTCTTCTTTCTTAGCTTTTAACCTATACGATATACTATAATAATACGATAACCTATACCATAACGATACTATATTCCTCACACTTTTTATACGGTGGCTGCTATAATTAAATCCACAAATATTCGTAGAAAATTATTTCGCGAAATTGCACCATTTAAGCCATGAAACAACTTCCTATCATTATTATTTCTTTAGAAGATGATATTTTCGTGCAAAACGGTCTGTAATTGGTGAACAATATCATATTTCGAAATTTGAAGAATTGCGTAGCATTGTAGACACCTTAAGGTGCGTCTGTGAATTCTTTCAGAATTTTTAAGACATCTAGCTCGTTTTTCGAAGCCACGGAAGTCTAGGCCTGAAACAAGTGCCTCCTAAACCTTGTTTTTCGGCTCATCACACGGTGATCGCGAATGAAATTTCCTATGTGCCAAAGCCGTTGAACGAGAAAAATGTAAAGGCCTTTGTGGAATTGTTACCCTTAATTACAACCTTATTCACAACTCGCGATGTACCAACATAAGATTTTGTACTTAAAACAAAAATGTAATCCTGTATTTCTTGTTTCAGAATTGAGTTCGCAGACAAAATATTTGCACGATGGTGACCCTAATCCTAAAGTCCGTCGCTGTGGACCTTGCTCTTCTTCTTCTCCTGGCAGATATTCTCCAGAGCCGACTCTTTCTCCTGTCACACCTAATTATTCTGCCAGGTCTCCACCACCTACCGAGCCACATCTACGTGCCAGGTCCAGGTCTCCCCTTCGGCGAACTTTTCCCACCGTACTTGGATATAGATTTGAAAATCTTGCATCCATTCGACTAAGTCCATACAACAATCGGAATCAAATATACGAACTTCGAAGATACGTTTTTCCTCCCGATAAACCAATTGGATGGAGAACCACAAAAAATGTCATTTTGCCCATGCCAACCGAAGAAAAAATTGTATTATCAACGTTCAAGGGCGACGTCTGTGCAATATTAGACAAAATGGGCAGTCACACGATTCTTCGTCCAATATTTAAACATGTTATTGCGGGGACAAAACGGGCAAAAATAAACATGAATAGCGGCATAGTTGAAGAATTGACAGCAGAAGAAATTCGGGAATGTCCGCCAGTATCCAAAGCAGAAACAATCGCAAAGAGTTATACAGTATTTGGTTCGTTCAATTTTTAATTATGAAAAAATTCAATTTACAATGCTTGATTTCTTGTTTTTTGCACTTGAATTTTGTTTTATTGCCGCTTTATACACTTTTCTTTTCAATGTATACCATTAGATGTTGATATTCCACGAAACCTATTAAATGAGTTAGTTTCGATTCATAGATGGCTATCAATTCTAGAAAGATTCAAATTGAATACAAATTTGTTTATAAGGAAACACAGGCCTATGTTGAGTTCTTACATTTTGAATTTTTTTCTTCCTACAACTTGTAAAATACCAGAAAGTTTTTTAGGATTTGTAAGTAAAATTAGCATTTTAACCTCTGAATGTTATCTGCTACTTGTTCACTCCACAGTCATATTGAAAATCAAAGATTCTCAATTCGGTGAGGCAACTCACCTAACTCTATTCACAGTCGCAGACTTTCGCTATGGGTGGGAGGGTATCGTACGTAATTTTCATTTTTGACCAAATTTATTTTATAAAGGATTCGGATCATAGTTAACTTGCCCGCGAAAAACAGTCCGTGCAAACTTTGCTGTTTCTATCTTTTTTAAATAATATTCTTTGAATCTTTTTGGGTTTGCTGTAGAAACAGTAGAAGCTACAACTTAAAAAGAAAGAATCTGATTTCCTATGAATATATTTACTTTTAAAAAATGCAATTCGTTTTAAAAGCTTTCACGGGTCAGAACCGTTGAGTGAGAAACATGGTAGGCATTTATGTAATTCGGCCCCTCAATTATAACTTCATTTAAAACTCGTGAGGTACCAACATACGATTATGTACGTGAATTGAAAATGCGATTCTGTATTTCTCGTTTCAGAACATTCTTCAGACTCGACTGTTTCTCTTGCAACACCTAATTCTTCTGCCAGGTCTCCACCACCGTCTGAACCATCTCTTCGTGCCAGGTCCAGGTCTCCTCCCAGGCAAACTTTTTCAAGCGTACTTGGATATAGACTTGAAGAACTTCCGTTTATTCGACTTAGTCCCCACAACAATCCGAATCGGATATTCGAACTTCGAAGATACGTTTTTACTCCCGATAAACCAATTCGATTGAGAAGCCTCAGTCATGTCCTTAGTCCCATGCCATCCGAAGAACAAATTGTATTATCAACGTTCAAGGGCGACGTCTATGCAATTCTGGCAAAACAATCAAACAGAAACACAATTCTTCGTGCACTATATACAAGTAAACCTGTTTTTGCGCTGTCGAAAAGGGCGAAAATAAACATGAATAGCGGAATGGTTGAAGAAATGACCACAGAGGAAATGGCGGAATGTCCAATATCCACCAAAGAAGTAATCAAACAGAGGTATAGAGTATACCGCGTGTAAACTAAAATTCTTAAAATGGTTAATAATTTTTTTAAAGTCAGGTTATGAGCTTCGCGCTCGGTCTTTATGCTTGCCTGGAGTTTATATGTAGACCTTTTAAAATTAAAGATTAAGTCGTTGATAACGTTTTTACATTTATGACTGCATCTTTTCACATCTTACAAATGCTTCCCACAAAAGATCTATCAAGTTACTTCAAACATCACAAATTTTACCTCACATGATATTGTATCATGTAAAATAATTTGATTTTAATTTTTTTATGTTAGTTCAGTTATTCACTATTTCAACTATGAAACTATTCAGTTTACACTTAATTGTAAAATCCTTTACGTTAAAAATTTTCCATTTCAAACGTTGATTTTCATTTTGAAAAATTTTTAAATGCAGTTTGACAGACTTAAGTCGTCCTTTGCACTTGAATTTTATTTTATTGTAGCTTCATACCAATTTTCTAACAAAGATTGGGTTTTTATAGGTGATTGGTTCTTTTTTTAAGGACATTCTCTACTGTTTCTAAGTTTAAAAGTAAATTCATTTATCACTGAAATCGTTCAAACCATTTTTCTAAAACAATACATTTTTTAAACAAATAAATATATTTGGCGATTCTTTACATATATTTTCAAAATTGGAAAAAGTAGAGTCGTAGATAACCTTTCCTCAAAAGAATAAGCCATGATTAATTAAAATTCAAACATTTGCTTAATTGGTAAGAAGCGGTAGTCGGAACAGTTAAATTTAAAAACTATTGATAAATCATTATTTTTTGTAAGTTTCAAACTTTTTACATGAAAGAGAATGTTTTTTTCCAAAGACATGATTTGATCTTTGTTTGAACGTCTTAAGATGATCAGCTATTCACATAAACTGATTCAGGATTTTTTCAATTTTAAATTTTTAAATTTTTTAAATTTTTTAAATTTTTTCAATTAATCAATTCTGCTGTAGTTCCTGAAATAGAAATTCAACAATAATAGATTTCACAAGACGATTCTGAATCGATTCAATAATAAAACACTTTTACTTAATTTCAGATCCTACTGTTTGATGGTAAAATATGCTATTTTTTGCTCATTCAACTTTAAATCTTTCAATTAAAGAAAAGAACAATTTTCAAATATTTAGCAATATTTGACTGTTTGTTAAAAATGAGCAATTTTAATTCAAATATTTAACACTGAACAATTGAACAATTATTATTTTAAAACTTCTTCAAATTAACATAATCTAACTGTTAATTCAAAAAATGTACCACTAAAAATAATTATTTGTTCAATATTTAATTTTTATAACTAAGAATTGCTGAAACTGATATAATTTTTTGAATTCACAAATTTATTGATTTATTCTTCATTTTGGTGTACCGAATATGATGTGGCAGCGTAGATATATATTTTTTACCCAGGCATGTTTGAACCTTTCAATTTATGAGGGATTAAAATTGGTAATTTTGTAGTTTAGCGACCATTCAAAAGCTTGGAATTTTTTATCTTTATTTAAGCGACCACCCTGCTTTTGTTAAAACTCCGTTTACTTTCACGAATACATTCCCATCACTTGTCTGGCGCTTCGCCCTCGTTCAAATTTTGTAGAAACTACGAAATGTTCTACATTATATCGAACTCTATTATATTGAATGTATGTTTTAATAATCCTTGTTTCTCGAAGCGAATGTGCTTTTTCCAAAGTTGCAAAATAAAGTAAAATTTTTATTCTTCATCATCGTTGTATTCTAGTTAACCTAAAATACGAAAAATTTTTTCCGAAAATTTAAGAATTTTCACTTTTACGTTTCGTAAGATATGCGTGCATATTCTTAAATGAAAAAAAATAACAGTATAAAAAACTGAAATCATATTTTTTCATACTAAAAAGTTAAAAAAATAAATAACTAGAAATTAAAAAAAAAACGAAAAAACTTCCGCTTTTCGTGTGACCTACAATTGAAGGAAACAAAAAATATCATTTTTAAGTCTTTTAAATAAACAATTGAAATTTTCTGCTTCGAATATGAATTTTCAAGTTTTCATTAGAATTTTTATAGGTGAGAACATCTGTAGAATTAATAAAACATGTGTCTCATAATCCAGTAGTAGTTCAACCGTCGACCATTAGTATACCATTAAGCCATTTCCCTTTCAGGGTAGGCGTGACACTACCCGATTCGGGTAGTGTTTCTAGGTGAATAGTTTCTTGTAGTAAATAACTACTACAAGTGTGGGCTCATCACACCCACGGTGGGCCAACAGCACGCAGAATTCTCGAATGGTCACCCATCCAAGTACTAACCGCGCCCAACGCTGCTTAACTTCAGTGATCTGACGAGAACTGGTTTTTTCAGCGTGGTATCGCCGTTGACCAGTGTTGATAAATTTGTAAATAGTTGAAGATAATTCCATGTTTTCACAAAAATTCAGACAATTCAAAGTAAATCAAGTTATATCCTGAATTATTCAAAAGAATTCAATGATCTTTAAAAAGGGGGGTTAATTATTCGATTTTCGCTTTACACTAGATTGCACGATTGCGAGATCATTAAATGAAGAATAATTATAGGATAATTAACATTTCAATAAATAATACAAAAATATTGAAGAAATTAATGTAAAAAGTAAAGAAACTATAAAGTAAACAATATAAAAAACTGCCTTATAGAACTATAAAAACAGCAAAAATCTGTGCATTCCCTCGATATCTCTAGAATCTCTTAAAATTTAATTGAAATACACACATATGAAAAATTTTTGAATTCTGTTAAAATTTGTTAATATCCATTTAAATTAGTAAAATCCCTCGCAATATTTGGAATGATGAGAGGTTCTGTCATTCTTAATGTTGCTTAATCTTCTCTCCTTGAATTATTGAGATCTGTAGAAATCCCTTCAAATGAAATTCAATTCATTCCGCAAAGTATGAATCATTCGGAAGCCCTTATATATAATTCAAATTAATTTTATTAATTAAAGTTCTCTTCGAAAAAACCACCTTTATCTCTATAAATTTGTAAAATCCCTTGAAATCCTTGAAGAATAAAAAAATCCTTGAAATCTTTCGAAATTCCTTGAAATACGTTGAAATTTTCCTGGAATCTGTGAAATCGCTAAGAATCCCGTAAATTCAATGAAATTTCATGTATTTTCCAAAGTTAACTAGAGATCCCTTATAATACCTTAATAGGAACGTAAGTTCTATTATTTCGGTCTTACGATCAATTTGAATAAAAAAGACTAGGAGTATTCCGTGTCAATACTTTAATTATAAAAAGTTACATTCTCTCAACGTTTCGACCTCAATCTTTTGGTCGTCCTTAGGCAAATTATACCTCAAAAATCAATTTTGGAAAATCAAAATTGTTGTCCGATGAAAAAAATTGAAACGGTTACCGAAATGTTTTTATAAATTGGGATGACCTCAAAAAAAAACAAAAGAGCGAAACCGCAATAGTCAAACGACGACGAAGTAATCGATTGAAGAAAGATTTCACTTCTCAAAAATTGTTTTTAAGAAATTGTTTTATTTTTATCCCTTGAAATATTTTGAAATCCTACAAAATTAGAATCCCTTGAAATCCCTCAAAATCTTTTAAAAATTTTTGAACTAACTTTAAATCCCTAGAAATTTTTCGAAATCCTACAAAATTCTTTGAAATATTTCAAAATTCTTTCAATTTCGCCAAAACATTTTTAATCCCTTGAAACCCGATGAAATCTTTTTAAATTAATTGAAATGTTTATAAATTTCATAAAATCCTTTCAACAGCCTCAGTACCCCTTAAAACTTCCCGATATATTTTGAAATCTTCCAAATCACGTGAAATTTGTATTAAATCTGACAAAATAGCTTGAAATTTTAAATCTTATGAAATTCCCTGAAATACCTTAAAATCCCTTAACTCAATTTATTTTCTAAAGATCGCGGAAAATATCTTGAAATCTTTGTAAATCCTACAAAATTCTTGACAATCCTTTAAAATTCACGAAATCTCTTGAAATCCTCTGGAATTCCTTAAAATCTTCGGGTATGTTTGGAAGTCCTTAAAATGTCGTGACGTTTTTATTTAATCTGACGAAATCGCTTAAAATCCATTAAAATATTCTGGAATTCCTTTAGATCGTTTGAAATTTGTAGAAATCCTACGTTAAATAATTAAATCATTCGTTTGTACTTTTTCTATTTTTTTTTGCATGAGCTCTTTCAATATTCAAGCATTCCTTATTTTTATACTATTTTCCTCAAAATGATTTACTATAATAATTTTTCTAGAATCACGAAAAAAAATCAAGGAAATTCATTAGAGAAAAATCATTATAGGCCCAAACTATATCTCCTATAATATATTTTTTAAGGAGGATTACAAGAGATTGTTAAAGATTGCATGGGGTTGCATGAAATGGCATGGAGAGTATACACCAGATTTCAGGAGTAATTATCCCCTCGCCTTTAACATAATTTGAAACATTACAAATGGATTCCAAAAAATCGAGAGAATTCTGCAGAATTCAAAAGACTCTAATTTCAAGTAAATTCAAAGATTTATACAGAATTCTGAAAAATTAAGACTGAACTTGTGCATCATAATCCAGGAGTAGCTAGGCCGTCGACGAAAGTTGATGAATTCGGAAATAGTTGAACAGAATTCCGTGCTTTCAGAGAAATTCAGAAAATTCGTTACATTTGATGGAATTCTACATATATAAATCAGGGACTGTCAATTATTATTTGAAATAATGTAAGAATTATATATTCTCATTGAAATTATTTGTGCTACGCTCACCAAATTTCAGAAAACCTAACTTTCATTTACATTTTTTCCGTGAACCGAATTTCGGTTAGCCAATATTTTATCTCAAAACATGTTAAAATAAAAAAAAATGATCTTATTGCAAAGTTATTTCACGGTCACATTATTTTTTCGAATGCTAGAAGCAAGGTGAAGTTACCGCGGTAGGAGAAATAACTTTTCGGGGTCGCACGCACACTTGCAACTAATTCTTCACTTTCATGCAATTTAAATTCCCTGTTGTATCCAAAATACGCACCAGACGGAAAAATTTTTTGGAACTTTTTGATTTGATTTCTACCCGTTATTACAAGAAATGACAATACTTCGGAGAGACCCTATATATTTCCCATATATAAACAAGCTTTCTTTAAAACTTAAAATATTGCACAAATAGTGACATCAGTTTAGAAAACAAGTGTAACCAAGTCTCGTTTCGTAAAAACTGACTATTATCAAATGTAAATATCTCAGAAGGACAAGGCTGGTACCTGTAATGTAAAAAATAACGAAAATAGTATAGATTACACAAGCTCATGAAGCACCGGAATATTCATCAGTTACATATTTAATTGAATTATTCATTAATACAGTAACCAGTTTCTCCTCTATATAATCCGAAAATATGAGGATTGTCTGTACTCTGCTCTTGTCCTTGACCTTTATCCTGAATTACATTGGTGAATATAATAATATAATATTTCTATATAATATAATACAAGCGTGTGCGTAGACAGTATGTAAATAAAAATAAAATAACTCTGATAAAATAATAATTCTGATAATAATTCTGCAAAAAAGTTCTGAATTTTAGATTTAAAAGTGTATACATTTTCTATATGAAATTTAATTGCGCATTTTTCTTCTTTCCATAACAAGGATGCGGCTTGTGCTATTTTCAAAGACAAATTCAAAAACCCTGTTATACGCGAATCGCATAGAGCGAGACTCTTTTGTTGGTAGATTTAAAACACTCGCGCAGACGACGTTTATTCATTCAATAGGCAATCATTTTAAATTATAATAACTAGTAATTAGACCCGCAAGTTAGAAAGAGAGAGAAATAGGTACGCCATGAAGTGACGTCAGCAGTGACGTCAGCAGGGCGCAGGTTGAGTAGAGGCGAGAGTCGTGAGTAGAGCGTGCGCCTAGCTCGACGCGCGCATCTCCCACCAACGATTTTCTACCCTCTCCGCTCGACTCCCACGCAACGCCCACACAGCCTCCCCGTTAAAAGGGCGCGCACGGGCCCAGAACGTCAGAAAGTGTTGGGGAGCTGGTAGCCAGAGTCCCTTTCACTTAAACCCTACAGCTGGAAGCCAGCCATAGGTGCCTACAGCTGGTAGCCAGCCCTAGGTTTTCACGTGCAAGCCATTGCCGTGACCAACAACGCGAACGAAATCTACAGAACTCTCTCTCTCACGACCGCAAGAGTCCTCCCGCTGGAAGCCAGCCAGAGGACAATTGACGACGCGTCGCCTTCGCCCTCTTGTGAGGAAGTGACTAAAACTACAACAAGCTTTACTTTTCGGCGCTTCTCTGTAATCAACCATGGTAAGAAACTACTAGAAATAAAGAAAATTCTCTCAAACACAATTCTTTGTTTTTCTCTGGTCATTTAACTTCCCCCCTTTTTTCCTGCGCTAACGGGTTAGCTGGCATACCAGCCTGCCCGTTTCCGCTGAGACAGCTGGCATACCAGCCCTCTCAGCCGACACACTGACTAACTTCTCCCCTCTCCCACCACTAACTGAACCAGACCTCTAATTAAATTCTTTTCAGGAGAGAATAAAAATAAAAAACACCCGCTTAACTCGCTATCTCTTTCTATCCTAGGAGATAGATACATCACTCCCCCTTTCCACCTCCCCCGTTTTACAAATACCAAATTTTCATGATCTCTAATATTCAACGGAACTTTACGTTTCGGCACTCACAGAGTCCGAAAACCATAAAATTTGTCAGACTTGTTTGTATGTCTGTATATCTGTCTGTATGTGCAGTTACCTGCATTATATGGTCACGCTTACGTTTGAAGGATGCATTCAATCAAGTCAGCCTTCTGACAATTTGTCAAAGTCCTAAAATGCTGGTCAAGTTCAGTAACTAGATATTTTGGACAAAAAAAAAAACCTTACAGCAATTTCAAAATACGAAACAAATTCATTGAAGAATGTCAGAAATTGTTGGTCAAAGTTTTTGGTGCATGACAAAACAACTTGAAAATGATCCTTTTGGGATTTTTGATTGCGATTAAAATTAAGAAAGTTATATGTTTCAAAAATTTAAAAATTGTCAAAAAATAGTAAGAAACTATTTTTTTATATATATGGCAAAAAACGCTATTTTCACAATTAATTTGAATTAGACTTCATCGTTTCAAAGCATCCTCGCCTTTTGTAGTATGGAAAATTAACCAGGAGCTTTACCGGATATTTTATAAATAGCAGATTATGTGCCAAGGGGAGAAGGACAGCGATTTCTGTTGAGCGTTAGCTCTTAGAAGTTTCTAGATTAGAAGCTTATGGTAACGCATTCAAAGTCAAAATTATACATTCTAATATGGTAGATCCAATATGGCGATTGACAATTCGAAATTTTCATTGAAATTTCATGAACATTTATATGGCGGATTTAAAAAATTTCTGATTATAATTCGAAATCGAAAATCACAAAATCCAATATTGCTGATCCAATATAGCGATTAATATATCATGCTTACATTTCTTTGTACTAAATTAATTTAGAATTAAATATTATGGAACATTACTTTTCACAAATTCTAATTGTTCAAATTCCGCGCGACTTGAGTCCCAATGTTGGACCGACTAGCCTAATAGATTTCCCCTTTTTCCAAGAGACTGCCTAATCTATCGTAGAGGATCCAAAGAGGTAAACAACAAGGGATCATCGACCAGGTCAAATCGACATTCTTGTTCAAATTTCATGAAACTCCATAATGAGGGCTTCATCAGTTTCTGATTATGCATCTAAAGTAAAAATTACAAAATCCCATATGGCATTTGACAATTAGACATTTTTGTTCAAATTTAACGAATCTTTGTGCTGACGGGTTTTCAAGAATTCTAATAATAATTTAGGAGTGAAAGTTATAAAATCCAATATCTCTGATCCGATATGGCGGTTGACAATTATAATTTTTTTTTAATTGATGAAACTTCGTCTTTAGGGTTTTTTGCAGTTTCTGATTATGAATCTGAATTCAAAATTGCAAAATTGAATGTTATGGATACGTTTTCGCGGTTGATGATTAAAAAATTTGTTCAAATTTCGTATCTAGCTGTTTCAAGATGGCCTATTTTAAATTCGATGTAAAAATTACATTATTTAAATTTTTTCCGTGTGCTCTTTTTCCGTGTATGCATTGCAATTTTCATATATTGCTGATATTCAGGCATTTCTTCGTAGTCTATCTGTTCTTGAATCTCCTCTTGCGTCATTTCCTCATTCTGTAAGTAATTTTCCTCTTCTTCTTGTTCCCTCCTTGTCCGGATTAAAGTTTGAGTTGGTCGTTTGTGGTTTGGGGCGTTATGAAAGGTTTGGAGCTCAGCGTAGCAATGGGCTGCGTTGTGTTCCATTTTTCCGCATTTATTCCACTTCACTTATGATCGATCAGCTAGTAGAATATTTTGAATCGGTGTTGTAAATGAGAACGGAGTTGTATTCGTCCTAGGCCTGGGTATAGATGTTAACATTTGTGGTCGTAAAAACTGCGACATAGGTTTATTCATAATAGGTTTCAGTATTTTATTCATGTTTTTCTCTTTAATCCGTGTTTCAGCCTCCAATACTTCTTGCAAAGCTTCATTTAGATTTTTTGATTTAATCGGCCTTACTTGTTTTGAAATTTCGTCGCGTTATTTCATAATATACTTTTTAACTGCAGCTTTTTCTTCTATTTTCAATGCAATTTTTCTTTCTCTTCCTAAATTATGTTCAGATGGTTATTAATAAGTTAGTTCATTGTAAACTCTCCTGAAGTGTCGACTGCAAATTTATACATTTTCAAATTCTTTCCGCCTATTTTCTTATTGTGTTCTACCTAATCATCGCGTCGCTTCCATTCAATCACGATGGGCTACAGTCTAAGAAATCTCAGATTGCTGCGCTGGAAATCTCAAGAGAATTCTTTGAGGAACTCTTGGAAATATTCCAGCAATCTAGCATTCGTAAGAAATTTTGGGAATCTTTGGCCAAGTGTTTTCAGAGATGAGGTGGTGTTAAGCGTTCCGATATTTGCTCCTATGCGTAGAACAAACAGCCGACTGAATCCAAATGCCGCTGAGTTTAGCAGAGTCTGTAGGATCCCACGTCAGTTCTGATAGCGAGCAGTGTTGCAAATCTCGGAATTCCGGCAATCTCAACGACACCTTGGAAGTATCGATAATCATTCAATACAGATTGCCGCCTCCACAATTTTAAGATTCTTAGGTTTCATTGTAAGTAGCCGAATCATCACGAGTGTTGAGGAGGTCGCATGGTAAGAGAGTGCAGAAAGAAAGAGAGGATACACATGCTTTGCTTAGCTACAATTATTATATAGAGAGTATTATTTTATCATTTATAAGCAGAGTAAGAGGTTTCTGTAATATTCGTATTTATTATGTTTATTACTTTTCATAAATCTAAATATTTGGCAGGGGTGCATCCAGGCTCTCTTTAGAAATTGGCGCCCGGGAGACGTGCACTCTCGACGTTCCTAACGTAAATTGCACTGCTACATATTTTTGTTGAGCATTTTATTATTCAATAATTATTATTTGAGCAGTTTTAAAGCTACTGAAGCAAACTCGAGGGAAAGAAATTTAAAATAAGAATGCTAAATATCATTTTACTTTACATTTTCTATTAGAAATATTATGAATATCATACTATAAACATGATGAATAACATAAATGTTTCTCTATTTGATAATGACAAAAATTCATGTTCCAATTTTTGGTTTCAAACTATTTATTTTGAAATTGTAAACTGGATTGTGCTATTTTTTTACAGTTTCTAGTATAGCATACCGATGGTGGCTTGGGATTGGAACGATTGAAAAGAATCATGGAACTGTTTTGTTGGCGGAGAGGTGGGTGGGGGTCAATGCTCGGGAGTCATCAGATTTTATAAACCCTACTTTCGCTGTAGGATTTATCTTCAAATAAATTGTTTCAATGCTCGCCTTTAATAGTTTGAGCAGTGACTGATATACCATTTAGAGGTTGTAGATGTTGGGTTGGCGGCAGTGGGAGAGAACGGGAGATGGAACGACTATTTGAATCCTGCATTCGCTCATCTTGAAGTACTGGTAAAAGTTGAATGTCCTTAAGTTTTCCAATTCTCGATGTCCCTTGTTGTCCATCAATGATGTTTGTTCCGAGGAGGCGGTAAATATAATGAAAATAAACATCAAAACAAATCAGCCTAAATTGAGTTAAACAACTATTGCCGAACAGAACCGGGGAGCATCGCGCGATCCCTGAAATGCCAGAGATCCATTTATTTCATGTTTACGATTGACTTTTGTTCATTGCAAAATCTGCAACGTCACAAAACATAGGCTTGAATGAATGAAACTGCAAATTCTGTAGCAATTATTTCCCAGTTTTGGTATTTAAAATGAAAAATTTATCCATTTCTATTTGTTCTTACAGAACTAAGTTCGCAGGGCGACTCACATGTTGTACTTCCTCCTAAGAAGAGGTGGCAATCTTCTTCAGGCCGATCTTCTTCGAGCCATCAAAGCCAACAAGCTGTGAGGGGTAAGTGACTTTGTTTTTTGAAGTAACTCGTTGCAGATACGTTACACAGCAACAATATCAACTCGTTGCAGCTACTTTACTTAAATAATTAACTTTGATTTGTCTAAAATTTACTATAAATTTTACAACCCAATCACCCAATCAACTATAATGATCTCGCAGTAATTTCTATCATGTCAATGTGACTCTTTATTAGTACATGTTATGTTTAAATCTCATAAAAGTATGTTTAACATAAAGTCATTTACTTACATGGAAATACTTAACATTGATTTCTAAGATAATAAATTTACAGATTTCATCAAAAGGAATGAATTTCAAAAATCGTCATGCAAAATGACGTTTAATATGCAAAATTTTGAATTAGTTCAATTGTTTAGGCTTCTAAATTAAATTGTGAAGACTAAGAAAAACCCTATTGCACCTTTAGTGAAAACATTTTTAGATTATCGTCATAATGAGAAGGTATTAATTATTTATATTTTCATGATTTATACTTAGTTTCATCTCAAATTTATCTACGTCGGTTTTCATCAAATCTCTACGTTTTGAGACACCCTGAGTCAGCAAAACTGATTTTTATGAAGGTGTCTGTCTGTAGTCTGTAGCCTAATGATTCTTAATATCTTTTTTAAACTGACTACTTATTTATGTAGAGTTGACTTAGAACCGAACTTCAAACGAATGGATTAAAAGCCTAGCTTAATGTGTCCGTTTAGAAAATTAAAATTTGCCTACATGGTTTTATTACATTCTCATCCAGAAAAGGTATTGGATTTGTGTAAAATTTGATTCCCCCCCCCCCGGTTTTTGTCAAATGTCCACGTTTTGAGACCCCCTAAACCCCCAAAAAAAAGGTTTTTACGAATGTTTCTGTCTGTCTGTATGTATGTCTGTCTGTCTGTGAACACGATAACTTTCGAAAGAATTGACCGATTCGATTGGTCTTTGATATACTCTTTCAGTCTCCTAAACTAAAGGTCAAGTTCGTTAGCCAGCCATTTTGGATGAAAATTCAAAAAGTGAGAGCATTTTGAAAATTTTTCAGACCAATTTTTTCGAAATTTGGAAATTATATGTACGGCCGCTTATAGTAATCGAAAATTCAAATATTTTATTCCTATGACATTTTCCATAAAATAATGACTTTTTGAATTTTCTTGAAAAATTGAAAATTTACATTTTTATTGTACAAAAAATAATAAAAAATCCAAAAATTTGATATTACGGTCAAACTATGCAAGATAGGACAAATGATGATTACACAAAAACGGAAAGGTCGAGTTTCAGCCGATGAATGGTGACTGGGTGTCTGGAATTATATTAAAATTTCACTTTCAGTCATGTAAAATGAAATAGGGTAATATTTTATGAGAAAATATGAATTATTAATATAAATTCATTTTAATTTAATTCGCCATTCAGTAGGAAATAATACAATTAGATGATAAAGATTACCTGACAGTTGGGTAAAATTGGATGTCGATTACCTACCAGTTAGGTAAAAGTAGTCGAACTGTTAGGTACAGTTTCAATCAAAGAAATCAATCTCTACCTCTCTAAATATGTGAATTCTACATCCCAGTCATGTAAAATTTTCTGCGCCAGCAAAAAAAAACATTCTTCCTACAAACAGATTTTGTGGAAGGTCATTCACTACTACACACATACTTACATATATCATACAATTCATAAGTATATTGTTGGAACATATACACAATTTAACTTAAACAATAACATTAAATTACAATACATTACATACGATATACACGGAAAAAATTTATCCGTGAAAAAGTCACGATCTTGTAGCTAGGTCTCGGATACGAGATAAAAGAATGAAACATTACATCCTTATTTCTATGAGGAATATATGGATAAATTTCGAAGTTTCTTACGAACAGTTCGAATTTCCTACGAACAGTTCCTGAAAATTTCAGACTGAAATATAAAGAGGAGAAATTTTATTTGTGCGATTTAATTTATATTAATTTATAAAATCGCAACTCAGAAGATTCGAGCCCTAAAAGACTGCTGACTCACCAGTTTCTAGACATAAACCAGGAGTGCGTAAACACGCGCAGCCATCGAGGCCAAACAAAATAGGTATTATAAAACTTCTAGCCACTCATCCGACGAGCTCGACGCACACATACGAGCACACGCAAGCACCGCGCGTTTGGGTGAGCATGTGTGCGGGCCACGTACAGGCGAACCTACTTCCTAGTTCCCAGATTTGTCGGGCAAGCTCGTGAGTGCTCTGAGAATCTTTTTCCAATCACTGGTAATATTTTTGTAATTATTCACGTAAAAAAAAGTGATGAACCGTTTCAGAATTTTCATATCGAGTTCGTCAATCTTTCTCAAAGTTCGCAGATTATTTACGAAAATAGATAAATATCCGATGAATTTTTCTCATATCCGAGACCTAGCTACTAGTTCGTGACTTTTTTACGGATAAATTTTTTCCGTGTAGTCAAACGCTTTTAACGATATTAACGATATTAAAAATCGAAAGCGCTGTGACTTGTTTCGAACCACCTAAGCTATTTTGTTGAGAATTTATTTTATTTGTTTATAAACTTATTTCTCTAACTGAAAATTAAACTATTCTGTTCTTTGTTTAAAATATATGTTTTTAGTTGAAAATTTGTCTTTTTTTGATAGAAAATTCATCTTTTTGGTGGAAAATTCACCTAATTGGTGAAATGCTTTTTTTGGTTTGGTTTGAAGATGCATTCTTTTGTTGAAAATTGAACAAATCTTGTTGTAAATATGTTTTTTTTTTGTAAAAAATAATTTTTTCTCCATGAAAATGGTCTCCATGACCTAAAAACTCAACATTTTGGATGAGAATTTTTTTATTGATTGAAAAATCTTTCTTGGTTGAAAATTCAACTCTTTTGTTGAAAATTTGTATTTTTTGGCGCAAGTCAACAGTTTAGCACTTAACGATCGGGGGCATGATCCAATATCGCATCGGGGATCTCCCGCCTCGATGTTCGAAGTCAGTTGCCCAGTGCCATCCGATGTTTTTTGATCACCCGCATCTTTACACGTCAATTTTTAAATAAATTCTACTTTTATGTAGTAACTTAATAAGTATCATCTACTGACAGGAAAGGATAGTCTATATATTTGAATATTTTCTGAAATCCTACAATATCAACCCCTGAGAATGTTGACGTCCCTAGCGATTCTCATTTTACCTTACTGTTCTGTAATTCCTCTCGTATTGAAAGTGATTTTTTTTTAATTCTGCAATCTATACTATCTTTTAGGTGAATTGTTAATATCACACAAAAGTAAACTTTATATCATTCATTGAACAAAAATTTACAATACTTTGCGTTATTTTATAATATACTGGTATGAAAATAATACAATCTTTACATAAATTATTACATATCAGAATTTTCACTTTTGAACTTGAGATTTTAGATAACTGTATTGTATTATTTATAGTCCTGTTTTGTATTAAATCCTAAAGTAATTGTAAACTTTATCTGAATGCAGTAATGTCCTCGATTTACCCAACTAATTGGGTAAATTTTAATGAACAAATTTTCTCCGTGTATGCGCGTGAGGAAGCTAGATATTTTTGTGTACCTGAGACAAAGAAAAAGGGATGCGAAAGTAGAAACATAGAAAATGGGGTGTCAAGGGTAGTCAAGAGGTCGGTTTGATTATGAATGAGAAAGCAAGATATATGTTCCAAAAACGACTTAGATACTTTTTTTCTCCCCTTTTCAGATAGTTGGAAAAAAATCTTTCTGATTGTAGGATTTATTAGAAAGATACGGAAATATACGCTGAATTAAAGGAATTAACTTCTTCATTTTAAATCAAATACAACTTTAGTCATTTTTATCTGAAGAACATTGAACATAACATATGGTCGTTGCGTAGCGCGACGACCATATTTGAGTTTCTATTATACGATGAACAGAAACGAGCGTGAAGCGCGAAGTTCACATGGTGTTTAAACCAAATATCGAGCGCGAAGCGCGACTGTCTTGATGAGGATGTGTTCCTTAAGGTCGATAGAACCTTAAGTAAATTAGTTCTTCTTTTTATGTAAAACTGACATAATGAAACCAAAAGCAGGTCATAACGATGAAGCTTACTAAGAGAGTATTAGCCCGCGAAGCGCGCAAAGTAATTGTCAAAGCCGCAGGTGCTTTGAGAACCGACTTCAAAAACAGATTGAAAAACCATTTCAGTTCCGAATTATCAGTAAAGTACATCAGGGCTTTACATCACACTTTTCGATTTGAGTCACAATATTTATGATATTTGAAAAAATATAGTTGGAATGCACGCATTGAGCGTACGAAAACGAACGCGCGCGTACCCGTACCCGCGCGCGCAGTCACGCTTAAATTTTCTCACGCTCAAATCTAGTGCGAAGCGCCGTGCACCCAGCGCGGAATGAGAATGTGCGCTGGAAAGGGAAAGATTTGACCAACGTTATTTCTGAGTACAGTCACAGAAATGCCTTCCCATCCTACAGGATACTTTGGAAACTATCTGTGACTACTACTGTGACTACCACTGTGACTAGTCACACGGGTAACCTCCCGCCCCTCCACGACACGCTGGAATGGGGAAAGGGTTTTACCAACATTATTTTCATGACCAGTCACAGTGGTAACTTCCCGCCTCTCGCGAAATGTTGGAAAAATGTAAGGGTTTGACCAACATTAATTTTGTGACCAGCCACAGGGGTGCCTCCCCGCCCCCGCGGTTCGATAATCTTAATTCTTCAGTCACAAATCGACCCATCTGAAGCAGCCAAAGTATGCTTGAATTATACTTTTCACCGAAACCGACGGTGTATACTCTTTAAAGAAAAACGTGTTGTATTGTAGTACTCTCCCTTTTACGGATTTGAGGGCTCCGTGAACCTCACATCTTTTACAATTTCACTTAACCACTATGCCTTCTGCCTAACTTAACCTAACTTAATCTTTGATTGCTTCGCCTTCTTATTATTTGCTAACTCTTACATATTATCTTACAATTGCGCGAGACATTCCAGGGCTTCCATTTCCTCTTACCGTTTCTCATCAAGCTTTTGTAAGATAGGCAACACTAATTTTCCTCACACATATATATTTCTCTTGTATCAATTTTGGTCTCGATTTTGGTGTTTTTCACCGACTTTCATTCTCTCTTCCCTATTCTCTTCTAGACTCTTTATCCACTTTTCCCCTTGTCCACAAAAGCTCAGTATCCATCTTCTATACCATTTATTGCATTTTGACTCCATAATCTTTTCCCACCTCTGCTCTTCCTGCTCCTTGATCATTTCTCCTTCTACTTCCTGCCACTCCCTCCTCTCGTCACACATTCTCCATTCAATTCTAACTTGGCATGTCTCCTCCTCCCATCTTGAGTGTCCTGTGTTTCCTCTCCTTTCTCTATTTAATAATTCCTGCAGGCATACTTGTGCAAATTTGCTACCCTTACCACTTTCAAGTTTCTCTTCAAAATCCCAGACACTTTTCCTCTTCCTTATCAGCAATTTCTCTCTCCCTGTTCCTTCTCTCAACATATATCCTAGATAGTTCCAGCTCACTCCCATAACCCATCTCAGCAATCTCTCTTGCATGTTTTCTACTTTTTGTACTCCTTCAACACACCATTCTCCACTCCATAACACATCACAGTATGGCCCCCACATCCCGAGAAGGGCCCCCTAGTCTATGTATTTTGCTATACAAAGGCGGGAAACTTAAATTTCAAATAGTGAATGGACTTCCGAACTTCCTGCGTTTAAATAAGGGGAATTCACTTAAATGTGATTATTAGGTTAAAGATTCATATTGTGGAAACAGTAGCTGCTGAGCTGCGGGCCCCCAGCGGTACCAGGCCCCCTGACTGCAGTCAGGCCAGCTACCCCCTTGTGGGGTCCATGCATCACCGACCATACCAGTAAGTGAAACAGCCATACTCTCATCTTCCAGTCCTCTTTGAATCTTCTTTTTACAATCCCCCACACTTGACCCATCACCTAACTCGCACTTTCCATCCTTTTTTTTTCATTTGCAGATCATCTCCACCTGCCGCTTCGAACCAGTATCCTAAACAACAAAATTCCTTCACCATTTCCACCATTTCCCCATTTATCTTCCATCCATATTTTACTTCATTCTTTCTCTTCCTGTAACATACTATCATTGTCTCCGTCACATTAACTGGCATGTCTTTCCCTCTCACTATATTCGATCACGAATATAGTTCGTTTCTCGAAGTCTTCGAAAACACTGTCAGGCCTCAAGTGCGCAACGGAGACTGCTGCCCGAAAATCGTATTTCCACAAAATTTGGCACTTCTCGTTTCGGAAAATTGACTCTATCTCCCTTAGAGCGTTCGGTAGGGCAGGGTCGCGACCAACACCGTAAGAGCGACAAAGATGGTAATAAATCACTCTTAGGACCGCATTATGTCTATAGATATACGTAGTATCTGCGTGGGTCGGACACCCTGATACTATGTGTTCTAGGTACGCAGCGTGTGCATGACACGCTCTGCACCTATCATTGGGAAGTTCTTGACATAAAATGCGGTCACGGTATACTAAGGTGGAAATGACACTGTCCTGGCATGCGAAAATGAAACCCTTTGTACCTGAATTAAGCCCTGATGATTTGAGGAAAGCAAAAGTTTGCTCCTTCGACAAGGACTGTTTTTCTACATTTCTGTGCATTTTCTAACCTCTGCTTTCTTTACTTTGGCTTTTTGAAGTGAAGCATCTAGATGGAGTAATGCACTATCCTCACTTCTGATGTTGAAATTCAGGCCAAGGGTCTCGGCCGCTTGCTTTGCGGCTTTGTGAAGGAACGCTCCTTCGCCAATCATCTCGTGGTTCCTGACCATCTTTAGGAGAGGATCTCTGCCATTCGCAACGATGTAAGCTGTACTTAGAACAATTCGGTTATGAAGATACTGGAGATTCAGAAGTCCGTGTCCGCCTTGACGGCATGAAATGTATAATCGTGGAACTGACGAATTGATATGCAAGCTTTTATGCATATGCATGGTCTTAAGTGTGGTGACATGAAGGGCCTTGAGCTCGTTCTTCGTCCATTGAACCACCCCAAACGAGTAGAATAGAACCGGGACGGCAAGCATGTTAGTCGCAGATACCTTGTTCAATATATATATATAAACGGCTTCAAGCGCGGTACTAAATGGCCGTTACTTAAATCTAATACAACACTCGCTCGCCCTGAACGTAAACATTCAGAGCTGTTTGAACCTTTTCTGCTGGATTTAGACGCATGCTCACAGCTAACGCAAATAGCGCGCTGATGGTATTGTCGGCTGTGTCGCTACGCTACTGTTTGTTTCGCATAACTAAGCAAAAAGTGTCTCTCTCGGTCCCGCTCTCTTCACATCACCAAAATGCCGACCAAAATACCATTTTAAATCAATTTAATCCATTTTAATTGATCAATTAATTATTTAATTAACTTTTTATGATGTACTTTTTCTAATAATTATCACCCAATGTCCCTGCCTTCTTCTTTCCTAGCTGTTAACCTGCGGGTGGGCCGGTATCGCCTTCCTTCTGAGGTGCCTATTCTTGTGAGATGGATACTATTTTTCTAACACTTTTTATACGGTGGCTGCTCTCATTAAATCCACAAATATTCGTAGCAAGTTATTTCGCGAAATGTCGATCTAATTTCATTTTTTTTTAAAGTGAACTTCAATAACGTTGCAAAATTGCACAATTGAAGCCGTAAAGCAGCTTCCTAACATTATTCCTTTCCAAGATGATATGTTCGTGAAAAACGGTCTGTAATTGTTGCACAATATCATATTTCGAAATTCAATAAATTGCGTTGCATTGTAGAGACCTTAAGGCCTCGGAAGTCTAGGCTTAAAAAAAGTGCCTCCTATGCTTTGTTTTTCGGCTCGTTTTACATCAGCGCTATCGTAAAAAATTTTTGAGAACAATAATATACATATCGTTCAATTCAGGAGACATGAAGCTTTCACGCTCATAACACGATGATCGCGAATAAAAGTTCCTATGTGCCAAAGCTGTTAAACGAGAATTGTTCCCCTCAATTTCAACCTTATTCACAACTTGTGATGTACCAACATACGATTTTGTACTTGAAACAAAAATGTAATCCTGTATTTCTTGTTTCAGAATTGAGTTTGCAGTCCAAGCGTGTGCCAGATGCTGAACCTAATTTAGGTATCCGTCGCTGTAGACCTTCCTCTTCTTCTTCTCCTGGCAGATATTCTCCAGAGACAAATCTTTCTCTAGCCCCACCTAATTATTCTGCCAGGTCTTCACCAGCTAATGAGCCATTTTATCGTGCCAGGTCCAGGTCTCCTCTCAGGCAAACTTTTCCAAGTGTGCTTGGATATAGATTTGAAAATCTTGCATTCATTCGACTAACTCCCCACAACAATCCGAATCGAATATACGAACTTCGAAGATACGTTTTTCCTCCCGATAAACCAATTGGATGGAGAATCAGAAAACGTGTCATTTTGCCCATGCCAACTGAAGAAAAAATTGTATTATCAACGTTCAAGGGCGACGTCTGTGCAATATTAGACAAAATGGACAGTCACACGATTCTTCGTCCAATATTTAAACATGTTGTTGCGGGGACAAAACGGGCGAAAATAAACATCAATAGCGGCGTAGTTGAAGAATTGACAGCAGAAGAAATCGCGGAATGTCCGCCAGTATCCAAGACAGAAACAATCGCAAAGAGTTATACAGTATTCGGTTTGTTCACTTTTTTAATTATGAAAAAATTCAGTTTACAATGCGTGATTCTCAAATCTTTTGAATTGAAAAATTTTCAATTCGAAAAATTTCAAAATTCAGTTTGGAGGACTCATGATGTAATTTTTCTTGTTTTTTGCTCTTGAATTTTTTATTTATTTCCGCTTCATACACTTTTTTTTTTAATTTGATAAATGTTGATATGCCACGTAACCTATTTAATGAGTTAGTTTCGATATATGAATGACTATCAATTCTAGGAAGATACAAATAGAATACAAATTTTTTATAAGGAAACACAGGATGTTATCTGCTACTTGTCATATTGAAAATGAAAGATTCTCCATTCGGTGAGGCAACTTACCTGAACCCTATTCTCAGTCCCAGACTTTCACGATGGGTGAGAGGGTATTGTACGTAATTTTGTTCTGTGATAAAATTTATTTCTAAAGGATACGAAACATTATTGATGAAAGAGAAAATTTAAATTGTAAATGATTTTTTGATATTGGGTACCATTTAAAAAAAGGTTTCATACCTGCAATAAGATATCTGCAAAATTTTTAATTAGTTAGTTTTAACATTTTTTTAAATTGATTTTAGGTTTTGAAGATATAAAAATATGTCGAAAAAGAAACTGGAAGACTTTGAGAAAATTTTTTCAATTATGCACGAATGAAAGATTTGTGAAGATTCAGACCAAAAGTTCTAAGCTTTTTGAGAGTTTTGAAAAGTACCAAGAAAAAAAAATTCTTAAGGTAGCTAACGTTCCAAAAATTAGGTCCCTGTGGGAGTGAAGTTTTCTGAGATTTTAAGAATTAAAATGATATGAGCAGTCACGTTTAGTGAAAAAAACATTATTTCCTCTTGAGAAAGTTTAAAACTTACGAATAATAATTATTTAAATAATGGCTTTTTTAATTAATTTTTTTCTTACTGTTTCTTCTTGACCATTTTTTTTATTATTCAAGTTTATCAAATCATAGTTAACTTGTCCACGGAAAACAGTTCCTGCAAACTTTGCTGTTTCTATTTTGTTTAAATAATATTCTTTGAATCTTTTTGGGTTTGCTGTCGAAACAGTAGAAGCTACAACTTAAAAAAAAAAGAATCTGATTTCCTATGAAAATATATACTTTTAAAAAATGCAATTCGTTTTAAAAAGCTTTCACGGGTCAGAACCGTTGAGTGAGAAACATGATAGGCATTTATGTAATTGGGCCCCTCAATTACAACTTCATTTAAAACTCGTGACGTATCAACATACGATTATGTACTAGAATTTAAAATACGATTCTGTATTTCTTGTTTTAGAAGATTCTGCAGACTCTGCCAGGTCTCTACCACCGGCTGAACCATCCCTTCGCGCCAGGTCCAGGTCTCCTCCCAGACAACCTTTTTCAAGCGTACTTGGATATAGACTTGAAGAACTTCCCTTTATTCGACTTAGTCCCCACAACAATCCGAATCGGATATTCGAACTTCGAAGATACGTTTTTACTCCCGATAAACCAATTCGGTTGAGAAGCATCAGTCATGTCCTTAGTCCCATGCCGTCCGAAGAACAAATTGTATTATCAACTTTTAAGGGCGACGTCTGTGCAATTCTGGTAAAAAAAGACAGAAACACAAATCTTCGTGCTCTATATACGAGTAAACCTGTTCTTGCGGAGTCTAAACGTGCGAAAATAAACATAAATAGCGGCATTGTTGAAGAAATGACCACAGAAGAAATCGCGGAATGTCTAATATCCACCAAAGTAATCAAACAGAGGTATAGAGTATATCGCGTATAAACCAGGATTCTGGACACGGTTAATAAAGTTTTAAAAGTCAGGTTTTGCGCTTTGCGCATGGTATTTATACTTACCTCGCGTTTATGCGTAGATCTTTTAAAATTAAAGATGAAGACGTTGATAACTATCAAGTTACTTTAAATATCACAAATGTTATGTCACATGATATTGTGTCATCTAAAGTAAGTTCGATTTCAATTTTTTGTATGTTAATTCACATGTTAACTATTTCAATTATGAAACCATTTAGTTTACAGTGCGTAATTATATAACCCTTTGCATTAAAAATTGTCCATTTCAAACGTGTATTTTCGATTTCAAAACCTTGAAATGCAGTTTGAAAGACTTAAGTTCTCTTTTGCACTTGAATTTTATTTTATTGTAGCTACATACCAAATATTTAGAAATGGTTGTGTTTTCATGAGTGATTGGTTTTTTTAGGGGAGTCTCTAGTGTTTCTAAATTTGAAGGTAAATTTTTTCAGGAATGAAATCGTTCAAATCATTTTTCTAAAACAATACATTTTTTGAACAAATAACTATATTTGGCGATTCTTGACACCTAGTTTCAAAATTGAAAAAAGTAGAGTTGTAGCTAATGTTTCCTTAAAAGAATAAGCCATGATTGATTTAAATTAAAACATTTGTTTAATTGGTAAGAAGCTGTAGTCGGAAAAATTAAATTATAAAAACTATTGATAAATCATTATTTTTTGTAAGTTTCAAACTTTTTACATAAAAGAGAATGTTTTTCCAAAAATATAATTTGATCTTTGTTTGAACATTTTAAGTTGATCAGCTATTCATATAAACTGATTCAGGATTTTAAACATTCCACTGTATTTCCTGAAATAGAAATTCGATAATAATTGATTACACAACACGTTTCTGATTCGGTTAAATAATAGAACACTTTTATTTAATTTCAAATCCTACTGTTTCAGGGTAAACTATGCAATTTTTAGCTCATTCAATTTTAAATCTTTCAATTAACAAGAAGAAAAATTTCCAAATATTTAGAAATATTTGACTGTTTGTTCAAAATTAGCAATTTCAAATCAAATATTTAACACTGAACAATTAAAAACTAAATCGATTGAAACAAAAATCCTGAAGTCGTTCAAATTTCCGAGTGTTATATTTACATTTTTAGCGTTACGATTTTAATTGGTTCATTTGAAAATTTCCAATTTTTAATTACACGTTTCAAATTTTGATGCATAAATAACAATTGAACAATTGTTAATTATTCTTCATTTTAGAGTACCGAATATGCTCTCGCAGCGTAGATTTATATTTTTTACTCAGAAATGTTTGAACTGTTCAATTTACAAGGAATCAAAATGTCTAATTTTGTAGTTCAGCGACCGGTAAAAAGCTTTAAATTTTTACATCTTGATTTAAAGGACCACCCTGTTTTTGTTAAAACTCCTTTTGCTTTCTCGAATACATTCTCATCACTTGGCTGGCGCTTCGCTCTCGATTAAAGTGTGTGAAAACTACGAAATTTTCTAAATTATATTGAACTCTATTATATTACATGTATGTTTTAATAATTCTTGTTTCTCGAAACAACTGCTCTCTTTCAAAAATTGAAAAATAAAGTAAAAATTCTATTCTTCACCATTACTTCAAGAATTTTCATTTTTACCTTTCGTAACATATGCGTGCGTATTCTTAAATGAAAAAAAAACTGTATGATAAGTATGTTTAGCTGATATTATGAAAATCGGTTCAAGATATATAGGGAGATATAGTTTCCGCATTTCACACTATTAATAAATTATTCTTATATGAAAATATTTGAAGAAAGTTAAAGTTTTCTATACTATAAATTATCTGTCTCGATTTTCGGAATAGTACACATTTCAGTAATATGTTCTAGGATAGTATCCCCAACTCGGTTGATTTGGTTATGGAGAAAGAAGTAATGACTAGTAACTTATAATTACGAATAACAGTAATATTCATAAACAAGTAAGAGTAGCTGTGTTTTGCAGAAAATTACTGAAGAAACATCATGTTCGAATGAAATTCCTTAACTAAACAGAAATTAATTCAAGCAAGTGTTTTGTGAACATATTTAAATGTTGTGGAGTGTAGACAACCGTAAACTTACAACTAGATGGGTTAAACCTAATGACACACCCGACAAAAAAGAGCGTGAACGTCTGCAAAGGGGTGAGTAATATCGTATTATTGTGAATTGAGAGAAAATAATAATTTTATTCACAAAAAACTATGGAAAAATTGCTAACAATACAATAATTTGATAGTCATGAAAAATATTTTTTTACTCCTTGACGCACCAAGGTCACATTTTTTATTATTTTGATGGACCCAGTTAGATTCTAATGCTTCCCTATATTATAAAATTCGTGTTGTATGGATACATGGAAAAAATTTACTTCTCTTACCTGTGTCGAGGTTAAAGCCATTACCATGCAATCGGGCATTTATAGGCGTACTCTAGATAATGCGTTGCTAGGTGAAATCCCAAAAAGACTTATTTCGGATGTGTAGATAACAAAGCATTCAACGGAGATTGTATGATAAACCCCTTAGATTTGAAAAAAACATAGTATAAACTACCTCTCGTTACACGAAGATGGAGTACAAGTTTCTACAAAACCTATTCAATTAGATTTCGCTTACAATAAACTGTGTGTAGATGCATATCACACTCTCTTCTTAAGAACAGATATTTAGTTTCTTAACCAAGATGTAAGAATATTATGCCAATGGTTTATGTCTTTTAACTTTTTATGTAATACCTGACCTTTCGGTAAACGACAACGGACATTGAAATCTCGTAAAAAAACTTTAGTTTACGTATGGAGGTGTCATTCTATGATCAACTTGCAGAAACAGGATACTGTATCTTGTATGCAGAATATGAGAATATTATAGAAATTGATGCAGCTCATCTAGTTATGTTAGAGTTTCGAGCATAAATTAGTTACACGAGTAGTAATTTTCTCCCTGCTTTTGATCATACCCCCACAATTTTTTTCGAGCGGACTTGATTAGTTTCAATTCCTGAGATAAATCAGGAACTCAATTTCATTTTAGAGCTCCGAACACTATGTGTTCAATCATTAGATAATTGGACGGTCTTGTTTTTTTCAAGACTTATATCGTCAGGTACATTCTAAGAGCAACTGGTTATCGAAGCATCAGCACGGAATCGAGTGGTACGAAGGTGAAGTTATACTTCAACAGATGTTCAATGTGATTAGGGATGCCGCTCGTTATGCATGCTGCATTTATTCCAGAGGTCGCGCCTAGTCTACTTTTCTAGAAATGATTATGGCTTGTCAAATTATAAGTGCTATCACACTTTCCTGCATCATCTGAGTTACGGTCATCTTCAATGTACCTTCTTCATCATGGAATGCGATAACCTCCGGAACGAACACTAAATTATATGTGCGATTCACTCTCGAGTAAACTCTGAAAGAGTCGAATATTTTCGACTATATGAAATTATTTCTTATTCTTAGGTAAGTTATTACAGTATTCACGTTATAAATACCGTAAATAGCATAACGCGCGCCAACGACGTTTTGACTCGTCGATACTTGCTCCTTATTTTGCTCTTTATATCCTAATCCATTACAACTCGCTTCTTACTGCTAGCTGTTTTGCGAAATTAAATTGAATATTATTATTTTGAAATTAGGACCTTATTTTTTATATTTTCCTAATGCCTTGTTATTTTACTTATTCCAATATATTTCCGCATATTTAACATTCTTATTTTGAGTTAAATGATACTCGAAAGTGAATCGCCCCTCGCTCATTTATTTTCAGTAGAAAAATTCCATTTAAACGAAAGTTGGTTTTTGACTGAATAAGCCTTTCCTCATCTATAAAACGCGCTTTAAATTTAACATAAAATATGTATTCACCACACTGAAAAAAAACATGACTGAGTAGCGTCCGGGCAGTAACGATTCATGTCCGAAAGGAAAAGTGGGGGCTAGACATTACTTCGTCCTCGCTGGATACGAACCATTTGTGTCCAGAACGTACGCACTAATGTTTTGGATAAACCAGTTAACTGGTAGGGTTGAAATTGACGTTATGTGCCGAAAGTGGTAGAAGAAAATCATTCCGTATTCATCATGAGAGTTCATTTCCTACACTCAGAGAAAAGATTGAGTTGATTCAACAGAACAGTTTGTTCAACCTAATTTGTTTGTTGAAACTTAAAAATTTGGTCAGTTCAAACTAATTATTTATTTGAGCATGTTTATTTGATTCAAGCAAATAAATTTGTTGAGCGGAATATATTAATTATCAGAAAATGATTTGGTTGAAGTAACGAAATAATTTGGTTGATTCTACCAAATACTTTCATTAACTACACTAAACATATCGAAACAGATGATGTCAGTCCACGTCGCTGACCAGTTTGCGTGTCGAAAATTTTCTCATCGGACGTCGCCGTCGTGTCGCGAATTAGTAAAAAATGAGTGATACGAACAAATAGACACTAAAAATTTCAACGTTTTAAAGAAACTCGGGTCTGAAACAGTATGTAGTACATTTTGAACTTAAGTGCAACCTGTGGTTCGCAGTGTTCACACCGGTGCAGGCAATTCAACCTCAAAATTCATAAGTGATGAAAGAACCCCACACAAATGTATGGAAAAAGCCTTTCTGTCAAATTGGGTGAAAGTTCGGTTTTCTAATGCTGCAAGTGATGCTTATCAAAAGTTTGTTATCAACAGATTTTGTCTTAGAATATAATTTTTCTGAATTCCAGATGTAGATAAATTTTGATTGAACGAAACAACCAGAATATTTGTTGGAATGGAAGCTTCTAATGTGTCCCCTAAGGGTTTACATATTTTCTTGTATCTCTTCCCTATTCCTTTACACACCCCCCACACACTTTCTTGGTGGTGAGGGGGACCTACAGTTCAATGTGGGTTCCGAACCACCAAGAGTAACAGCTTTAAGTCCTTAGAGACCCTTTTTCTCCAGAGGTACCGGTCCCACGTCTCTCCGGAGATGAACAACTCCCTTTCTAGGCAAGTGTTCACCGCATGGGCCGCCGAGGCTCTTCCAGAGTGCGAGGCGAAAATCGAACCCGCAAGCCAGCGTAGTGGGTCTAAAGCCTACGCCTCAACCCCCACGACCATCATCCCACTCCTAATTTCCGGGACAGCGCGTACGCAGTCCCGACTAACAAAAGTTATACGCCCGAGATATCCACATTAGGGATGTTCGCAAGGATCAGCTTAACCGTAGTGCAATGGAAAAGCCTCACCCTGGAGGAACCGCACATCAACCAAAATATATATTACAATCAACAAAACTTTATTAACCAAAAAATGTAGTTAAAGCAACCAAACATTTGATTCACCATATAGCAATGTATTTATTTGTTTGATCCAACCAAATTTCTATTGAATCAGGCTAACATGTTTCTGAGTGTACAGGTTTTTTATGTCGATGATTACGACTCCGAGGTCAGAATTGAGAAATTCAAAATCGTGGATCCATTAGGGCGGACTAAAATGCAAAAATCACGTGTCTTGAATGAAAGGCAGTACTAAAAAGTCTTTGAGACGCTGATAAATATTACACTAAATTATCAGCTATTTTGAATTTTTTGATTTTGTCCCCAGATTTGTCATTAGCGACAAAAAAAAAAAACACTTAGCACTAACTTTCATTCAAATAACGTAACTTTTGCATTTTAGTTTACCATATTGGATCCGCCATGTTGAATTTCTCAATCTTGACCCCGGATTCGTCATCAGCGACCAAAAAAAACTAGGGCATACCAATTTTTATCAAAATCCATTGAATTTTGCGGCAGTTATTCTAAGTGCGCATATATGGGTCATTACCAGTTAACTGGTTAATGAAACGCACAGGAGTCACCGCTGCCTAGCCGGCAGTCACTCCTTTTCAGCACATGAGCGACTACGCGTCACGGACATGAGCAGGCCCAGTTCAAAAATTCACCTCCTGCAAAATGCAGTTTTCTCTCGAATTAATTTATTATAATGATTGTGAATACATTTGATAATTAAAGTTCGGTTCTGATGAACTATTGCTATTAGTTAGAATGTATTGTTATGCAATTTTTTTATTTTCTTACCGGTCATGTACTATGCTAAGATGCCATGCTAAGATGCCAACAAACAATTCACCATCACATCTACCACCACCACCTAATATGTAATGCTGTCTAATAGATATTCTAGATGCCTTTTTTTACCGGCTAAAGGTCATGTATATTCCTAGTTCCCCTAGTGAAGATGTAGAGACCTACATTACTGACTGTGGATACTGTAGAATTCAACTTACCGAATGATGGTGTTGCGGATACTCAATTCATTCGCCAATGAAAATGCAATTTTCGGCATTGCCGTCAGCCGGTAAAGGTGGCCCTTAGCCTATCATCAGTCGGTAATATGATTTCCTACTGCGTGTTCTGCTGCGTGAGAGCATTAGAAATTCTCTGAAATAAAGTAGAATGGCTTGTGATGTTTGGAATAAAATGTAATTTTTTGAAATATTATAAAATCTCTTAGAATCCTGTAATATGCGTTGAAATCCTATTTTAAGAAACTTGTAAAATTCTCTGAAACTCCTATTATTTATGTATAGATCATAGATTGTATATAGATTCGGATAATTATAATTATTATATACCATTAAGCCATTTAACTTTCGGCGAGCCTCAAGGGGTAAGCGTGACACTACCCGATTCGGGTAGTGTTTCTAGGTGGATAGTTACTTGTAGTAAATAACTACAAGTGTGGGCTCACCACACCCACCACCGCCAACAGCAACGCAGTAGTATCAGACGGTCACCCATCCAAGTACTAACCGCGCCCAACACTGCTTAACTTCAGTGATCTAACGGGAACTGGTGTTTCCAGCGTGGTATGGCCGTTGCCATAATAATATTTATAATAATGATAACGGCCATACCACGCTGAAAAACCCAGTTCTCGTCAGATCACTGAAGTTAAGCAGCGTTGGACGCGGTTAGTACTTGGATGGGTGACCATTCAAGAATACTGACATGAGTGCTGTTGGCACATCGTGGGTGTGGTGAGCCCACACTTGTAGTTATTTATAACTACAAGAAAAACCTAGAAACACTACCCGAATCGGGTAGTGTCACGCCTACCCTGAAAGGGAAATGGTTTAATGGTATATCGCGGCTGTAAAAATTGTAAGTCTCAGAGAAACAAAATAATATCGATGACATTTATATTTTTGTGATACAATAGTTATTTGTAATACAAGGACCCTAAGTGGCACTTTTTCAATCCAGTGGGAAGTTGCCGTATGAGTCGGAGTCGAGAAGTAGCCGAGACGAGACGACAAATGCAATTTACACCAGGCAAAGTGACACTTAGGGGGCGAGTGTCACATACTATTTTTTATGACACCATTGAATCATGAGTGCAAATAGGTTGCATAGAGTCCTAATCTAAAAACACGATAAGGTCCAGAGACGGAGTCCGGTAACGTGTGTTACCGGACGTAACATGCGATAGTGATTACAAATCGACGATAGAAAAGCATACTTTTGTTTCAAGTTGATTTCTTTTTTTTTTTAAGTAATTTCAAAAACATTAGATGAAATACGTTACAGTATAAAATTTGTGTGTACAGAACTTTCAATATATTTTATACAGCCGGAGTAACTCCGCCTTGCTTCAAACATACGAAAAATGCTATTACGAATCTGTTTGTCTGTTTGAATCAGATGGGCTAAGGTTTCATCGAACCGTGAAATGAAGTTGCAAAAATATTAACTTTTTTATTTAAACATTTTTGAGATAAAATATTGGCTCAGCGAAATTGGGTGCATGGAAAAAACGGAAATGTAGGCTAGGTTCTCCGAAATTTGATGAGCGGAGCACAAATAATTTCAGTAAGACTAGGTAATTCGTATATTAATACAAATAATTAGTGAACATCCCTGAATTATGTAATATTCAATAAAATGTTTCGAATTCTCTGAATTCTTATGAAAGAATGGAATTCTTTTCAGCTATTTTCAAGTTCATCAACTTTGGTCGACGGTGAACTACTGCTAAATGAAGATGCACTCGTTTTTTTAATTCTGCAGAATTCTGTAGAACTCTTTAAATTCTTCTAAAATCTTCAGAATTCTTTTTCAAGTATTGTGAATTTCTTCAAGTCTTTTGAATTCTGCAGAATTTTCTCAATTTCTTGGAATTCAGCAGATTTAAAAAAACGAGTGCATCTTAATTCAGCAGTACTTCACCGTCGACTAATGTTGATGTATTTGGGAATAGTTGAAAAGAGTTCTATGTTTTCGGAAGAATTTAGAAAATTAAAAATAAATCAAATTGTGTCTCAAATTTTTTAAGAGAATTCAAAAGCCATCAAAAGAATTTAGAAGATTGCAAATAAATTCTAAGAAATTGAGAGAATTTCGGAGAGTTCAAAAGACTTGACGGAATTCACAATAATTCAATCTGAATTTCAAACATTTTGAAGGAATTAAAAGAAGTGTTGAAAAACTTAAAAGATTGAAAATGAATTCAAAGACTTCTACACAATTCGGTAGAATTAAAAAAACGTGTGTATCATAATCCAGTAGTAGTTCAGCCGTCGACCAGTGTTGATAAATTTGGAAATAGTTGAAGGGAATTCCATGTTTTCACAAGAATACAGACAATTCTAAGTGAATCAAGTTTTATACTGAATTATTCAAGGGAATTCAATGATCTTTAAAAAGGGGGGTTAATTATTCGATATTCGCTTTACACTAGATTGCAGGATTGCGAGATCGCATGGGATTGCAAAATATTGCATGAGATTTCAACAGATTCCATGCATTAAAGGAAATTCATTATAGAAAATCATTACATGGAGAATAATTATAAGATAATCAACATTTAAATAAATAATACGAAAATATTGAAGGAATTAATGTAAGAAGTGAAGAAACTACAAAGCAAAAAATATAAAAGCTGCTATAAAGAACTATAAAAATACAACAAAAATTTTTAAATTTTCTTGATATCTTTAAAATCTCATAAAATTTAATTGAAATACACACATATAAAAAATTTTTGAATTCGGTTGATATCTGTTAATATTCGTTGAAATTCGTAAAATCCTCCAAAATCTTTGAAATAATTAGAGGTTCTATAATTCTTAATGTTGCTTAATGTTCTCTCCTCGAATTATTGAAATCCGTAGAAATGCCTTGAAATAAAATTCCATTCATTCCGTAAAGTATAGATAAATTATTTAAAAGCCCTTTAATGTAATTCAAATTAATCTTATTCCTTAAAGTTACATTTAAAAAAACCATCTAAATCTCTATAAATTCTCAAAATCCCCTAAAATCATCAAAGATTGAAAAAAAAATACATGAAATCTTTTGAAATTCCTTGAAATACCTTACAATTTCTTGGAATCTGTGAAATCGCTAAGAATCTCGTAAATTCAATGAAATTTCATTTATTTTCCAAAGTTAACTAGAGATCCCTTGAAAGATTTTGAAATCTCACAAAATTCTTTGTCATCCCTTAGAATTGTTAGTATCACTTGAAATCCATTGTAATCCCTTGAAATCTTTTGAAATTCTTTGAAATGCTTCGAAATTCCTGTAAATCCTTAAAAATTACGTGAAATTTCTATTAAATCTGACAAAATCGCTCAAAATCAATAGAAATTCTCCAGAGTTTAAATTTAATTAAACTTTGGCCAGAGATGCCATCGACGAAGCAGATCCGACGGAAGAAATTACAGGAGTGGCAGAAATTTTCCTCAAGGAAGCAATGTCGAGCAGCAACGCGGGAGAATGGAAAGCGGCCATCGAAGACGAGCTCCAAGCGATCATCGAGAACAACACCTGGGAACTGGTCGATCGTCCGAGAAATCGAAATGTCACCACTTGCAGAATCGTATTACGAAACAAGTTTGGACCGGACGGAAAGCTCGAGAGGCGAAAAGCACCTTTCGTAGCTAGAGGATTCACTCAACGACTAGGAATTTACTACCATGAAACGTTTGCTCCTGTAGCTCGGCTGAGCTCAATTAGGACTCTCGTAGCACTGGGGATGACCGAGAAGGAAAAGCTGAACAAGACGAAAGCTGGCCAGGAACTCGCAAGAAAAATCACCAGGATGCTATCCAATGTCAGGAAAGGTAACAAAGTATGTCTTTTAAAACGATCATTATACGGTTTACGTCAAGCAGGAAGGCAATGGAATAAGCGAATAGATCAGGAACTTCGGAAATTGGAAATGAAACCTCTCGACTCCGACCCTTGTGTCTACATTGCCAAGCGCGGTAATGATATTATGTTGCCAGCCGTCTACTTGGATGATATGCTATTCTCATCGCCGAATCTACCGCGGATATCCGAACTGAAGAAGAAACTTCAAGTTCAATTTGAATTGAAAGATCTGGGGGAAGTCCGTCAGTGCCTGGGAATGGAATTCGCATTGGAAAATGGGAAAGTTCGAATCTCACAGAAGTAGTACACTGAGGAAATTTTGAGTCGTTTTGGAATGGAGAACGCAAAACCATTCAGTACTCCCATGGATCCCAGTATGAAATTGACAAAACCAGAATCTTGCAAGAAGGAATAATTGAAGGATTATCCATTTCAGGAATTGATCGGCTCGCTGATGTATTTGGCAGTGGGAACTCGTCCTGACATCACGTTTTCATTCAAATTGTTAAGCCAATACAACACGTGCTACAAAAAGGAGCACTGGGTGGTAGCCAAGAGGGTGCGGCGTTATTTAAAAGGAACAACAAACAATGGAATCACCTTCCGGAAAACGAAAATTGGTTTGGAAGGCTACGCTGATGCGGATTGGGCCAGTTGTACGAGTGACAAACGTTCGTACACTGGATATGCATTCATTCTCGGAGGAGCAGCAATCAGGTGGGAAGCAAAGTGCAGCGTACTGTGGGATTATCTAGCACAGAGTCGGAATATATGGCTTTAACGGAAGCAGCAAAAGAGGCCATATTTTTTAGAAGATTCCTGGAGGAAGCCGGGATCAAATCATGCGTACCTACAACGATATGGAACGATAACCAGAGGGCGCAGAAGCTGGCTCAAAATAATGTGTTTCACTCCCGAACGAAGCATATTGACATTCGTCACCACTTCATTAGAGGAGCGCTGAAAAGTGCGAGCATCAAGGTAAATTACATGCCGATAGGAGAAATGATGGCAGATGTGCTCACGAAGGGCTTGGCAGGGCCCAAACATTTAGAGCACGTGAGGAAATTGGGCGTAGGTCCATAGTGCGAACGAGTTGCTGGGATGCTGCGCACACAAGTTTGAGGGGAAGTGTTGGAACAACCCCCGAATATTGTCCACCCGTGTGTACTGGCAAGCTAGCCGGGCTAGTAGCCCTTTTTGGGGCCTAGAGGATAGCGGGAAGGTAGACGCCCTCAGTCCCTTGCTGGAAGTCATTTGGTTCGTACCGAAATATTTTCTCGTCTCGTTGTATCAATAAAGTCTGATAGTTTGTGTTAAATATATCGGCTTGTTTATTATTCTCTTCCCGCGTTTCACATATCCTCAATAAAACCATCTAAATCTCTATAAATTTGCAGAATCCCTTGAAATTCTTGAAGATTAAAAAAATCCTTGAAATCTTTTGAAGTTTCTTGAAATACCTTAAAATTGATTGGAACCTGTGAAATCGCTAAGAATCCCGTAAATTGAATGAAATTTCATTTATTTTCCAAAGTTAACTTCGAAATCCTACAAAATTCTTTGAAATCCCTTGAAATATTTGAAAAACATAAAAACCCTCCAAAATACCTTGTAATATTTCGAAATTCCTTCAAATTCGCCAAAATATTTTTAATCCCTTGAAACCTGATGAAATCTTTTTAAATTAATTGAAATATGTATAAATTTCATAAAATCCTCTCAAAAGCCTCAATACCCCTTAGAAATTTCCGATATACTTTGAAATCTTTCAAATCACGTGATATTTGTATTAAATTTGACAAAATAGCTTAAAATCCATAGAAATTCTCTGGAGTTCAAATTAAATTAAACTTGTGCAATAAGGTTTCGTTAAAAAAATGTTTTGAATTTTTATAATTCGTCAAAACCCTTAAATCTTATGAAATTCTCTGAAATACCTTAAAATCCATGAAAATATACTGGAATTCCTTTAGATCATTTGACATTTGTAGAAATCCTACGTTAGATAAATAAATAAATCCTTCGTCTGTACTTTTTCTATTTTCTTGCACGAACTCTTTCAATATTCAAGCGTTCTTCATTTCTATACTGCTTCCTCGTAACGATTTACTACAATAATTTTTCTAGAATCACGAAAAAAATTCAGGGAAATTCATTAGAAATCATTATAGGTCCATACTATATCTCCTATAATATATTTTTTAAGGAGGATTACAAGGGTTGTAAAAGATTGCATGGGGTTGCATGAAATCGCATAGAGAGTATAAACCAGATTGCAGGAGTAATTAACACCTCGCCTTTAACATAATTAAAAACATTACAAATGAATTCCAAGGAATCGAGGGAATCCTGCAGGATTCAAAAGACTCTTAACGTGTATTACAAATATTTTAAAACATTTTTTAAAACTTTCAGAAAATTCAAATGATTTGAAGTCAATTCAAAGATTTATGCAGAATTCTGCAAAATCAAAAATGAGATTGTGCATCATAATCCAGTAGTAGTTCGGCCGTCGACGAAAGTTGATCAATTCGGAAATAGATGAACAGAATTCCGTGCTTTCAGAAAAATTCAGAAAATGCAATACATTTGATTGAATTCTACATATATGAATCAGGGACTGTCACTTATTATTTGCAATAATTTACGAATTATATATTCTCATTGAAATTATTGGTGCTACGCTCACCAAGTTTCAGTGAACCTAGCTTTCATTCAATTTTTTCCGTGAACCAAATTTCGCTCAGCCAATATTTGATCTCAACACATGTTGAAATAAAAAAATTGATCCTATTGCAAAGTTATTTCACGGTTCGATAAAACTTGAACCCATCCGATTTAAAAAGACAAACACATTCGTAATCGCATTATTTTTTCGAATGCTAGAAGCAAGGTGAAGTTACCGCGGTAGGAGAAATAGCTTTTCGGGGTCGCACGCACACTTGCAACTAGTAGTTTAAAAAACAAGTGTAACCAAGTCATGTATCGTTGAAACTGACTCTTATCAAATGTAAATATCTCAGAAGGTCAAGAATGTCAGCTCTAATGGAAAAAATAAAGACAATAGTATAGATTACACAAGCTGATGAAACAACGAAATATTCATCGGTTACATTCTTAATTGAATTCTTAATTAATACAGTAACCAGTTTGTCCTCTATATAATTAGAAAATATGAGGATTGTCTATACTCTGCTCTTACCCTTGACCGTTATCCTGAATTCTATTGGTGAATATACTAATATAATATTTTTATCATATAAGCAAATTTATTTGAAGCTTTGGCCAAGCCAGAATTTTTACATTTTAATGCGCTTGGAGAGATTCTATACATGCCAACGGACGTAGATATAAACTGCCATTCTCTGCGTGTGTGTAAAAAGTATGTAAATGGAAATAAGATAATTCTGATTTTTTTCTTTCTTTTTTCTTTTTTTTTTTCTTTTTTCTTTTTCTTTCTTCTCATTTTTCTTTCCTCTTTTTATTTTTGTGCAAAGAAACAAATTTTGTTGTTTTTAGGAATTTTCAATAGGAGCATTTTGTTGTGTTTGTCCAAATTTGATCGTTGAATTCTTGTTTTTTAAGGAATTCTATACATTAACTTGATTATTGGACGTTAAATGGGATTTTGAATTTGATTTTAATCTAATTTAAAATTCTTAAATTTCAATTTAGCTGACGTGGATTGGAGGTCATTACTAACCACCTTTTTTTGAAATGATGTTTTTTAATCAGATCAAAGTTACATATGGTCCTGAAGCCTTCAGAAAAGTTAAATTATGGTGTGATATCAACCAAAGATTAAGAGACAGTATCCTTCAGAAAAGATTTTTGATTGAATGTCGAAGAAATGATGTTTTACCTAAAAAAATATTTTTCTTGGATAACAAATTCCGAGATTTTGTTT
>CAKNYM010052292.1:141227-209281 GCA_932195095.1 Andricus curvator
TTAAAAAAACGATTTTGTTAGTTCAAGACAATTTTTTTTCTGAGTGGGAATTCTTTGCAACTATTTATAAATGCATTAACACTGGTCCACGACTGAACAACTACTGGATTATAATGCACACGTTTTTTTTTCAATTTTGCAGAATTCTGTACAAATCTTTGAATTTACTTGAAATCATTTCATATTCCTTAGAGTCTTTTAAATTCTACAGAATTCTCTCGATTTCGCAGAATTTTGTAAATGAAAACAAAAAAAAATAAACGATTGCATCTTAATTCAGCAGTAGTTCACCGTCGACCAGAGTTAATGTATTCGGAAATAGTCGAAAGGAGTTCTAGGTTTTCGGAAGAATTAAGAAAATTAAAGATAAATAAAATTATATAATTTGTGAAAAAGTGCTAGTTTTTGTTTACCTGTTTTTCGTGTAAAAAGAAGGCAATTTTTTGTCGATTGACGCAACAATGAAAATGGCAATTATCAAAACCATGGCAATAATATGGCAGTAATAATAAGCTGGTTTTCACAATTGAATAGTTGGCCCATCAAGTTGAGGGCTTCAAAATTTCCGATTTTTCGTGAAAAAAACCAAGCACAGTATTTTCGGAGAAACTGACGGTGTTTTTTTGCTTTTGCCAAGTGACAAAAGTACATACAAAATACACAACTCGAGACTTTTCGGGAAATCGATTTTAGGTTAGGGACGAGAGTCGGAAAATAGAATGAAGTTGGCTGCGCACGATGCACGAGTACACCCGAGGCAGCACGAACCCACCCGAAATAACATTTACTTTTTTCACTGTGCCTCACTTTTGTCACTGTCCATTTACTTTTTCCACTGCATCTGTCCACTTTTTTCACTGTTGCCCGGAAAGGTCAGCACTGCGCATGCGCCACGTCATCGACCAAAAATCGATCACTTTTTACACCAAAAACAGGTGGAAAAACAGGCACTTTTCCGCGAATTATAGATATACTGCTTTCCTCATAATGATTTACTATAATGAATTTTCTAGAATCTCGAAAAAATTGCAAGAAATTCATCAAAGAAAAATCATTATAGACCTATACTAAATTTCCAATAATATTTTTTCAAGGTGGATTTAGAAGGATTATAAAAGATTGCACGGGGTTGCATGAGATTGCATAGAGAGTGTACACCGGAATGCAGGAGTAATTCACCCCTCGTCTTTAACAGAATTTAAAACATTACAAATAATTTCCAAGAAATCGAGAGAATTCTGTAGAATTATACATACTCTAATGAATTCTAATTAATTCAACTTGCATTATAAATATTTCAAGAAAATTCAGTAACCTTTGGAAGATTCAAATGATTTCAAGTCAATTCAAGGATTTATACAGAATTCTGCAAAATTAGAAATAAACGTGTGCATCATAACTCAGTAGTAGTTCGGCCGTCGACCAAAGTTGATTAATTCGGAAATAGTTGAAAAGAATTCTGTGCTTTCAGAAAAATTCAGAAAATTCAATACATTTGACTGAATTCTACATAGATAAATCCAATTGAAATTATTTGTGCTACGCTTACCAAATTCCGGAGAACCTAGCTTTCATTTCCATTTTTTCCATGCAACGAATTTCGGTTAGCCAATATTTCATCTCAAACATGTTTAAATAATCGAATTTTTTTTTTTTGAATGCTTGAAGCAAGCTGAAGTTACCGCGGTAGGAGAAATGACTCTTCGGTGTCGCACGCACACTTGCAACCAGTTCTTTAATCACATGCAATTTCAATTCCCTGTAGTATCCAAAATACGCAACAGACCGAACAATTTTTTGGGACTTTTTGATTTGATTTCTTTTCTATCTGTTATTACAAGGAATGACAATACTTCTGGGTCAACCTATATATTAGTTAGAGTTAGAGAGAGAAAGAGCCGTTAGAGTAAAAACTATACAGGGTGACTAAAAAGTCCCGGGACGGTTGGATATTTTCTCAGTTAAAATATTTTTCAAAAAAGTGAAGGTCATTCCTGAAGTAAATTTCAACGAGGAATTCAATGATGACCTTCATTTTGACCTTGAAGTTGACCTTCATGGCTTTTTGAAGGTCAACTTTGTTTTTTTAAAATGAAAACCCCCTTTTTTTACATCTGCAATCGACAGAGCGGAAAATTCTACGTTCAAATACGTACCCAAGTCATGGGTCAATTGTAACGTTCAAGGTCAATTGAAGGTTATTTGAAATGAACAAAGTTTTCCAAGAAGTCAGTGCAATTCCTGGAGTAAATTTCAACGGGAAATTCAATGGTGACCTTCATTTTGACCTTGAAGTTGACCTTCATGGCTTTTTGAAGGTCAAATTTTTTATTTTTTTAAATGGAAACCCCCTTTTTTCACATCTGCAATCGATAGAGCGAAAAATACTACGTTCAAGTACGTACCCAAGTGATAGGTCAATTGTAACGTTCCAGGTCAGTTAAAGGTTATTTGAAATTAACAAAGTTTTCCAAGAGGTCAGTGTAATTCCTGAAGTAAATTTCAACGAGAAATTCATTGATGAGTTCTGTATTGATCTTGGTGATGATCCTCAAGATTTTTTCAAGGTTTTTTCCAAGCAGTTTACGTTTACGTTTAGCATTACCCAGGAACAACGACGTGGACGTAGTAAATTCTGTTCCCTTAGGGGTGCTTGATTAGCGTGAGTCCCCTTGCCTATCACGTTTCGGGGTGCTTGATTAGCGTGAGTCCCCTTGCCTCTCACGCTTCAGTGAAAATGTTCGAACTGAAAACCTTGAGCTTCTTGACAAAAAGCTATGCGATTGTAAAAATGAGTTACAGCATGACGAATCATCTCCCTATCAATCAAAGTAGCATCTTGCAGAATCTGATTCTGCAATTCGTCTAAGCTTTGGGGTTGCGTTGAGTATACTTTGCTCTTTAAATAACCCCAAAGAAAATAGTCGAGAGGCATCAGATCAGGAGATCTAGCAGGCCACTTGATTTCACCCCTTTTTCCAGTCCACCTATGAGGGAACTGAGTATTCAAATATGCTCGAATCACCCTACCGTAATGAGCCCCTGCCATGTCCTGCTGGAACCAAATATTTTGAAAATTATCGTCTGCAATCTCCCTTATTCTTGGTACAATTTGGTTTCTGAGAAGCTCTTCATATGCACGGGCATTGAGATTAACATCGATGAAGAAAGGGCCTATCAATCTACCATTCAAGATACCGGCCGAAACATTAATCTTTTGTGGATATTGTGTGCGACTCTCCAACATCCAATCAGGATTTGTGTCGGACCAATATCTACAATTTTGCCTGTTAACTTCACCTTTTAAAGTGAAAGTAGTTTCATCTCAAAATACTGTATTGTACAAGAAAAGAGGATCTCTATCAATTCTGTCCATCATAATTTCACAAAATTCAAAAGTCAAAATGAAGGTCGCCATTGAATTCATCGTTGAAATTTACTTCAGGAATGACCTTCACTTTTTCGAAAAATATTTTACCTGAGGAAATATCCAACCGTCCCGGGACTTTTTAGTCACCCTGTATGAATTTTTCATGGAAATACCAGCTTCCTTCAAATCGTGAAGTGTTGCATAAACGGTGACTTCAGTTTAAAAAACACGTGTAACCAAGTCTTGTTTCGTTGAAACGGACTCTTATCAAATGTAAATATCTCAGAAGAACAAGTCTGGCACCTCTAATGTAAGATATAACGACAACAGTACAGATTATACAAGCTAAGGAAACAGTAGAATATTCACCAATTACATTCTTAATTATATTCCTAATTAATACATCAACCATTTAGTCGTCTAATCATACAAGATGAGGATTGTGTGTACTCTGATCTTATCCTTGGCCGTTATCCTGAATTTTATTGGTGAATAATATAATATTTCTATAATAGAAGTAAATTTCTTTTAAGCTTTGGCCGAATCAGAATTTTTGCGTTTTAATGTGCTTGGAAAAATTCTGCACATGCCAACGGACGTACATATAAACTGCCATTTTTTGGCGTGTGTAAATAGTATGTAAATGAAAATAAAATATTTCTGATCAAATAATAATAATGATAATAAGTCTGATAATAATTCTGCAAAAAAGTTTTGAATTTTAATTTTAAAAGTGAATACATATTGTTATACGAACTTTAATTGCGCATGTTCCTTCTTCAGATAACAAAGATGTGGCTTTTGCCGTTTTCAAAGAACAACTCGAAAACCCCGTAATACAGAATACCAAATTTTATTGTATTTTCACATTCTCATCTATAAGAGTGTAATGTAATCCACCAAATTTTCGATCTCTAATTTCAACGGAACTTTACGTTTCGGCACTCACAGAGTCCAAAAATCATAAAGTTTTATCAGAGCTGTTTGTATGTCTGTATGTCTGTCTGTATGTGCGGTTACCTGCATTTTATGGGCACGCTTACGTTTGAAGGATGTATCCAATCAAGTCAGCCTTCTAACAATTTTTCAGAGTCCTAAAATGAAGCTCAAGTTCATTACTCAGATATTTTGGGCCAAAAATCAAAATTATGCAGTGATTCTCAATAGATTAGCTACATCGGGATATTTTTAAAACGCAGAGAAATGATTTTTAATATCTTTTTTAAATTGACTACTAATTTATGTAGAGTTGACATAGAACCGAACTTTAAACGAACGGAATCACAGCCTAGCTTAATGTGTCCGTTTAGTGAATTCAATTTTGTCTACATCATTTTATTTTTTAAATACAATCGTCTGTACTGGAAAGGGGTAGGGGTTCGAGCGACATTACTTCTGTGACCAGTCACAGAATTGTCTTCCCATCTAGCGCGAGACTTTGGAAAGGGGTAGGGTTTGGACCAACATTATTTTTGTGACCAGTAACAGTGGTTTCTTCCTGTTCCTCGGGAGACGTTGGAAATAGGTTGGGGTTTGACCAACATTAATTTTTTGACCAGCAGCAGGGTACCTTCACACCCCTCGCGAGACGTTAGAAAGGGGTAGATGTTTGACTAACATTATTTTTATGACCAGTCAAAGGGGTGCCTTTTCGCCACTCGCGAGACGTAGAAAAGAGGTAGGTGTTCGACCAACATCAATTTTGTGACCATTCACAGGGTACCTTCCCACCTCACCATGATACGTTACAAAGGGCTAACGGTTCGACGAACATTATTTTTGTGAACAGTCGCAGAGGTGCCTTCCCGTCCTCCATGATACTTTAGAAAGGGTAAGGGGTCTCAATAAAATTATTTCTGCGACCATTCACAAGGGAGCCTTCCCGCCCCCACAAGATGCTGGCAAGGGGTAGGGTGTCAAACAACAATTATTTTCTGACGAGTCACAGGGGTGCCTTTCCGCTTCCAGCGATACGTTGGAAAAAGGTAGGGGTTTGACTAACATTAATTTTATGACCAGTGATAGGGGGCCTTCCCGCCTCGACGGTTCGTTAATTGTAATTCTTGTGTCGCAAATCGAAAGTGTGATATATACATAAATCGTTCCATCCAAATCAGCAAATGACAAAAACCAACAATAAAATTTCTAAAGCACAGGAACTTACTCTAAAATGCCTGACAGTTGCTTCAGTATGCTTAAAATATGCTCGTCATCGGAACCGACGGTGTATACTTTTTGAAAAAGAACGTAATTTTTTCAAGTTTCAATATTAAAAATTATATTTAAGGGTATTTTATTGACCATATTCATGATCAGCCCATCAATATACACTGGGAATTCCATATCAGTAAGGTTTCGCGCATGGTACATGGTTTCGCTGCTGTTCTGATTTTATCGTTACTTTCCTTGACTAGTCGTTTAGCTTTCCTATTTTTATGTCTGTAATCATTTTTCAAAATATTTCTCTCCTCATCGTTAAGACCTGTGATGTTCAACGTTCTATTGTACGCTTCTTTTTTTTCTTGTCGGGCTGCCTCAATTTCATCATGTCACCATGCATCACCACACTTTCTTCCTACAACCGCCGTACCACACACTTCAGACGCAGTTTTAACAATGATATCTCGTAGCATATTCCATGCGCCTTTTATATCTTCATTGCGTATAAGTGCTTCTCCATCCCCGTCGTAAGTTTATTTTGGAGACTAGAAGGTAATGGTCAGTAATGCATTCAGAGCTCCTCATGACTCGTGTATCTTTTACTAGTTCTCTTAGTCTTTCATCTGCAATAACGAAGTCAATTATACTGTGGATATTTCCTTTACGCCAGGTGTACATGTGGATCATTTCATGTTTAAACCAAGTATTTGTAATAAATAGGCCCTTTTCTAAGCATGAGGTAACTAATCTTCCCCCGTTATAATTTGTTCTTGAATCCCCAAAATTACCTAGCAACCTTTTTGTATCTGTACCCTGACGTTGGACGCCCACCCATCCGGTCATATCTCCTAGCGGAATGATCGCAAGTACTTATTGTATCATTCAAAGTGTCCCAGAAGGCGCCTTTGACTTCTCTCCGAAGAACAAATTTTATTATCAACGTTCAAGGGCGACGTCTGTGAAATTTTGGAAAAAAAAATCAAACAGAAACACGAATCTTCGTGCTCTATATACAGGTAAACCTGTTTTTGCGCTGTCGAAACGGGCAAAAATACACATAAATAGCGGCCTTGTTGAAGAAATGACCACAGAAGATATCGCGGAATGTCCAATATCCACCAAAGAAGTAATCAAGCAGAGGTATAGAGTATACTAAATTATAAATAAATTATAATAATAAATTTTTTTAAATCAGTTTATGAGCTTTGCGCTCGGTCTTTATGCTTACTTCGAGTTTATATGTAGACCTTTTAAAATTAAAGATTAAGACATTGGTAACGTTTTTACATTTACGACTGCATTTGTTCACATTTTACAAATGCTTCCCACAAAGAATCTATCAAGTTACTTCAATTACACAAATTTAATGTCACATGATATTGTGTCATCTAAAATAAGTTTGATTTCAATTTCTTATATGTTAGTTCACTTGTTAACTATTTCAATTATGAAACCATTCAGTTCACTGCGTAATTCTAAAATACTTTACATTAAAAATTTTCGATTTCAAACGTACATTTCTAATTTGAAAAATGTTTAAATTCAGTTTGACAGACTTAAGTTGACCTTTGCACTTGAATTTTATTTTATTGTAGCTTCATACCAATTTTTTAACAAAGATTGGGTTTCAATAGTTGATTGGTTCTTTTTTGAAGGACATTCTCTACTGTTTATAAGTTTGAAAGTAAATTCATTTATCACTGAAATCGTTTAAACCATTTTTCTGAAACAATAAATTTTTTAAACAAATAAATATATTTAGCGATTCTTTACATATAGTTTCAAAATTGGAAAAAGTAGACTTGTAGGTAATGTTTCCTTAAAAGAATAAGCCATGATTGATTAAAATTCAAACATTTGCTTAATTGGTAAGAAGCGATAGTCGGAACAGTTTCATTCAATTCCAAATCATACGTCAAGTCCTTTAAATTTCAGAGTGTTACATTTACATTTTTAGCGTTACGATTTAAATTGGTTCATTTGCAAAATTTCAATTTTTAGTTACGCGTTAAAAATTTAGATGCATACATAACAATTGAACAATTATTATATTAATTGAAAGTGATATAATTTTTTCCATTCACAAATTTATTGATATATTCTTCATTCTAGAGTACCGAATATGATGTGGCAGCGTAAATTTATATTTTTTACCCAGGCATGTTTCAACTGTTCAATTCATAAGATATTAAAATTTGTAATTTTGTAGTTTACCGACCAGTAAAAAGCTTGGAATTTTTTATCTTGATTTAAAACCACCCTGCTTTTGTTAAAACTCCTTCTGCTTTCACGAATACATTCTCATCACTTGTCTGGCGCTTCGCCCTCGATTAAAGTGTGTAAAAACCGCAAAATTTTCTACATTATGTTGAACTCTATTATATTGAATGTATGTTTTAATAATCCTTGTTTCTCGAAGCGAATGTGCTTTTTCAAAAATTGCAAAATAAAATAAAAATTTTATTCTTCTTCATTATTTTATTTTAGTTAACCTAAGATACAAATCATTTTTTTCCGAAAATTTAAGAATTTTCATTTGACCTATCTTAACATATGCGTGCATATTCTTAAATGAAAAAAATAACTGTATGGAAAACTGAAATAACATTTTTTGATACTAAAAAAGTTAAAAAAATAAAAAACTAGAAATTAAAAAAAATGAAAAAACTCCTCCTTTTCGTGTGACCCACGATTGTAGAAATAAAAAAAAATACTATTTCCAAGTCTTTCAAATAAACAATTGAAATTTTTGGTTTCGAATATCAATTTTCAATTTTTCATTAAATTTTTGATAGGTGAAAACACAACCGATGGTTAAAGAAGGCTGATTTGAGGGAAACGACCCCCTTGGATATTGCATTTTTATGTGCCCCCCACCTCAAAAATCCTTTTTAAATATTTTTATTTGTATTTTGCATTTAATCTCCTCAAATTATGTTTGCCACACATGTTAAGTTATGAACATTTTTGATTCGGCATTATTTGCTTATTTCATAATAATAATTTTTATGCAATATTGATTTTTAGGAAAATAAGTATGTTTAGCTGATATTATGAAAATTGGTTCAAGATATATAGGGAGATATAGTTTCGCATTTCACATTATTAATAAATTATTTTTATATGAAAATATGTGAAGAAACTTAAATTTCTCTATACTATGAATTATCTTTCTCAATTTTCTGAAAAGTACACATTTCAGTGATCTATTCTAGGATGGTATCCCCTACTTGGTTCTATTTTTTTATGGAAAAAAATTATTACTTGTAATTTATAATCACTAATAACAGTAATAATTACTAAAGAAACATCGCATTAGAATAAAATTCCTTAGCTGAACAGAAATTAATTCAAGGACATATTTTGTAAACATATTTAAGTGTTGTGGAGTACAAGCAACCGTAACCTTACAAGTAGATGGGTTAAACCTAATGACACACCCGACGGCAAAGAGCGTGAACGTCTGCAAAGAGGTTTTTAATATCGTATTATTGTTAATTGAGACAAAAGATTAATTTTATTTACACAAAACTATGGAAAAATTACTAAGAATACAATAATTTCATAATCATGAGAAATATCTTTTTACTCTTTGACGCACCAAGGTCACATTTTTTAGTATTTTGATGGGCCCACTTGGATTCTAATGCGTCCCTATATTATAAAATTCGTGTTGAAAGGATACATGAGAAAAACTTTACTTCTCTTACCTTGCAATCGGGCATTTATATACGTACTTTAGATAATCCGTTGCTAGTTCAAATCCCAAAAAGACTTATTCTCGGATTTGTAGATAACAAAGGATTCAAACAGAGATTGCATGATAAACCCCTTCAAGTTAAAAAAATATAGTACAAACTACCTCTCGTTATACGAATATGGAGTACAAGTTCCTACAAAACCTATTCAATTAGATTTCGCTTACAATAAGCTGCATGTAGATGCATCTCACACTCTCTTCTCAAGAACGGGTATTCATTTCCTTAACAAAGGTAATTCTTTGTCGCAAGAATATTATGCCAATGGTTTATGTCTTTTCGCTTTTTATGTAACACCTGACATTTCGGTAAACGACAACGGACATTGAAATCTCGTAAAAAACGATAGTTTACATGTAGAGGTGCTATTTTGTAATTAACTTGTAGAAACTGGAAACTGTATCTTGTATGCAGAATATGAGAATATTATAGAAATTGATGCAGCTCGTCTAGTTATGTCAGAGTTTCGAGCATAAATTAGTAACACGACTGGTAATTTTCTCCTTGCTTTTGATCATACCCCCACCATTTTTTTCAAGCTGACTTGATGAGTTTAAATTACTGAGATAAATCAGGAACTCAGTTTCATTTTAGAGTTCCGAACACTACGCGTCGCGGACATGAGCAGGCCAGGTTCAAAAATTCACCTACTGCAAAATGCAGTTTTCTCTCAAATTAATTTATTATAATGATTGTGAATACATTTGATAATTAAAGTTCGGTTCTAATGAATTATTGCTATTATTTAGAATATATTGTTATGCAATTTTTTTATTTTCTTACCGGTCATGTACTATGCTAAGATGCCATGCTAAGACGCCAACAAACGATAAGTTGTTACCGGTATTATATGGCGTCACAAAATCGAGTAGTGTCACGCCGGCCCTGAAAGGGAAATGGCTTAATGGTATACTTAGACTGAAGTCAGTTAAATTGGCAAGAAATTAAAAATTGCAGTCACCTATCTTATCGCACAAGAATGCATCTGCGTTGTATCGTGAACCTAACCGCCACATCCACCACCACCACCTAATATGTAATTCTGTCTAATGGATATTCTAGATTCCTTTTTTACTGGCTAAAGGTTATGTATATTTCTAATTCCCCAAGTGAAGATGTAGAGCCCTACATTACTGACTGTGGATACTGTAGACTTCAACTTACCAAATGATGGTGTTGCGGATACCGAATTCATTGGCCAATGAATTTGCAATTTTCGGCATTGCCGTCAGCCGGTAAAGGTGGCCCTTAGCCTATCATCAGTCGGTAATATGATTTCCTACTGCGTGTTCTGCTGCGTAAGAGCATTAGAAATTTTCTGAAATAATGTAGAATGGCTTGTGATGTTTGGAATAAAATGTAATTTTTTGAAATATTATAAAATCTCTTGGAATCCTGTAATATGCGTTGAAATCCTATTTTAGGAAACTTGTAAAATTCTCTGAAACTCCTATTATTTATGTATAGATCATAGATTATATATACATAGATTCAGATAATTATAATAATATTTATAATAATGATTTTATATCGCGACTGTAAAAATTAAAAGTCTCAGAGAAACAAAATAATATCGATGACATTTATATTTTTGTGATACAATAGTTATTTGTAATACAACGACCCTAAGTGGCACTTTTTCAATCCAGTGGAAAGTTGCAGTATGAGTCGGAGTCCGGACGTAGCCGAGACGAGAAATGCAATTTACACGAGGCAAAGTGACACTTAGGGGCCGAGTGTGACATACTATTTTTTATGACACCATTCAATCATGAGTGCAAATAGGTTGCATAGAGTCCTAATCTAAAAACACGATAAGGTCCAGGGACGGATTCCGGTAACGTGTGTGGGATAAGTATTCGATACTAAAATACCTTAAGTACAATAAATACCCTAAATAAATACCCTATATACCCTAAATACCCTAAATACCATACTTTTGTTTCAAGTTGATTTTTTTTTCTAAGTAATTTCAGAAACATTCGATGAAATACATGACAGTATATTTGTGTGTACAGAACTTTCAATATATTTTATACAGCCGGAGTAACTCCGCCTTGCTTCAAACATAAAAAAATGCTGTTACGAATGTGTTTGTCTGTTTAAATCAGATGGGTTTAGGTTTCATCGAAACGTAAAATAACTTTGCAAAAATATCAACTTTTTTATTTAAACATTTTTGAGGTAAAATGTTGGCTCACCGAAATTCAGTGCATGGAAAAAACGAAAATGTAAGCTAGGTTCTCCGGAATTCTTTTCAGCTATTTCCAAATTCATCAACTTTGGTCGACGGTGAACTACTGCTGAATGAAGCTGCACTCGTTTTTTTAATTCTGCAAAATTCTGTGGAACTCTTTGAATTCTTCTAAAATCTTCAGAATTCTTTTTCAAGTATTGTGAATTCCTTCAAGTCTTCTGAATTATGCAGAATTTTCTCGATTTCTTAGAATTCAGCAGATTTAAAAAACCGAGTGCATCTTTATTCAGCAGTACTTCACTGTCGACTTATGTTGATGTATTTGGGAATAGTTGAAACAAGTTCTATGTTTTCGGAAGAATTTAGAAAATTGAAAATAAATCAAATTTTGTCTCAAATTTTTTAAGAGAAATCAAAAGCCATCAAAAGAATTTAAAAGATTGCAAATAAATTTTAAGAAATCGAGAGAATTTCGCAGAGTTCTAAAGAATTGACGGAATTCACAATAATTCAATCTGAATTTCAAACATTTTAAAGGAATTAAAAGAAGTGTTGAAAAACTTAAAAGATTGAAAATGAATTCAAAGACTTCTACACAATTCTGTAGAATTGAAAAAACGTGTGTATCATAATCCAGTAGTAGTTCAGCCGTCGACCAGTGTTGATAAATTTGGAAATAGTTGAAGAGAATTCCATAATTTCACAAGAATTCAGACAATTCAAAGTAAATCTAGTTATATCATGAATTATTCAAGAGGATTCAACGATCTTTAAACAGGGGAGTTAATTACTCGATTTTCGCCGTACACTAGATTGCACGATTGCAAGATGGCATGAGATTGCAAAATATTGCATGAGATTGCAAAATATTGCATGAGATTGCAACAGATTCCATGCATTTTAGGAAATTCATTATAGAAAATCATTATATGAAGAATAGGAATAAGAATAGGATAATTAACATTTGGATAAATAATACGAAAATATTAAAGGAATTAATGGAAAAAGAAAAAAATATAAAAAACTGCTATATAGAACTATAAAAATACAGCAAACATTTGTGAATTCCCTTGATATCTTTAAAATCTCTTAAAATTTAATTGAAATACACACATATGAAAAATCTTTGAATTCTGTTAAAATCTGTTAATATCCATTGAAATTAGTGAAATCCCCCAAAATCTTCGAAATGATTAGAGGTTCTATCATTCTTAATGTTGCTTAATGTTCTCTCCTTGAATTATTGAAATCCGTAGAAATCCCTTCAAATAAAATTCAATTCATTCCGCAAAGTACAAATCATTCGAAAGCCCTTGTATATAATTTAAATTAATCTTATTAATTAAAGTTCTCTGTACAAAAACCTGTTGGAACAACCCCCGAATATTGTACACCCGTGTGTACTGGCAAGCTAGCCAGGCTAGTAGCCCTTTTTGGGGCCTAGAGGATAGCGGAAAGCAAGACGCCCTCAGTCCCTTGCTGGAAGTCATTTGGTTCGTACGGAAATATTTGCTCGTCTCGTTGTATCAATAAAGTCTGATAGTTTGTGTTAAATATATCGGCTTGTTTATTATTCTCTTCCCGCGTTTCACATATCCTCAACAGGTTACGGGCCCAGATTCTTTTTACGGGATAAAGGTTTAAAAAGGAGAATAAGTGCACAAAAGTGATCAGTGCAGTGAAAGCGTTAGTGAAGCGTCAGTGAAGCGTAGTATTCGAGGGGAAGCGTGATTTTTTTGAGAATCTTTGAGAAAATGAATGCCACACACTCGGTACGCGTAGAAGCACTAGGGAAAGAAAATTACGATACTTGGAAAGTGCAAATCAAGTTTTCACTAATCCGAAACGAGACTTGGAAATACGTAAATGGCGTTACAACGCGACCGGTGGCAACAGATGACGCCGAAGCTTCCAGAATAGCAGCAGAGCAGTGGGAGGAAGACGATTTCAAGGCGCAATCAGATTTGGTCCTGTCTATTTCTCCCTCGGAATTAAGACAGATTAAAGGTTGCAATACTTCACGGGAAATCTGGCTGAAACTGGAATCGATTTATCAATCGAAAGGGCCAGCAAGAAAAGCCACGCTTTTGAAAAGATTGATTCTTCATAGGATGCAGGAAGGGGAAGATGTGCGCGACCACATAGCAGGATTTTTCGAGGCAGTTGACAGGTTGCAGGAAATGGAGATCGAAATCAATGACGATCTCCTAGCAATTTTTTTGCTGTATAGTTTACCAGGAAGCTATGAAAACTTTCGTTGTTCTATCGAATCACGCGATGAACTTCCTAGACCCGAAATGTTGAAGATCAAAAATATCGAAGAAAGCGACGCGCGAAAAAGCAAAATGTGGGAAAGTGAAGAAAATGCATTGATAGTGAGTGTTTGGGGGAAGCAAAGGCCATTTTTGAAGGAAGCCTGGAGGTTCAAAGGAGCTAGAAAGGTCAAAAAGTGATTGAGTGTAAAAAAAACGAGCAAATGGTACGGAAAGGGCAGGAAATGCAGAAAAAATTGGTCATCTCAGAACCACTGATGAACCGACAAATGGGTGCGCGCTGAAGGTTGGGATAATCGTGAGCGAACCAAAAGCGAAGTGGTGTCTGGACAGTGGGTGCACTTCGCACATGTGCAAAGACGAAAATAAGTTCGAGAAAATGTCCGTTCTAGAAAATCGCTCGATACATCTCGCGAAAAACGCGCGCGTGTTGAATGCTAAGGGCGAAACGACGTGGGTAGCGGATAGGGTAAATGACTTATATTATGCCAGAGAAAACCCAGAATCGGCCGCAACGGTTACTACGAAGTGTGAAAAATCCCAGTTAAAAGTTTGGCATCAACGAATGGGTTAGCTGAACGAAAGGGACTTGAAGAAAAGTGCGACGGAAGGTTCGGTAGTGGGGATAAAGGTAGAGGGAGAAGAGAACTTATCGCCGTGTGAGCTCTGTCTTGCAGGGGAAATGACACGTACCCCCTCCCCTAAGAAATCCGAACGAAGCACCGAAGCACTGGAAATCGTGCACACTGACGTTTGCGGAGCCATGCGCGTAGAGTCGCTGGGAGGGGCGAGATATTTCGCGTTATTCGTCGACAATCACACGAGATGGTGTGAAGTACGCTTCTTAAAAAAGAAAAGCGACGTATTCGAAGCCTTTAAGGAGTATACGGCATTCATGGAAAAGCAGTTCGGGAAGCTTATCAAAAACGTGCAGTCGGATAACGGAACCGAATATTGTAACGCGGAATTTGATAATTTTCTCACCAGGAACGGAATTAGGCGGAGGCTCACCGTCAGACATGCACCGGAGCAAAACGGTGTAGCTGAAAGGAAAAATCGGACTTTAGCGGAAATGGCCCGGCGGAAACCGATGTCCGTCAAAAAGCTTGAAGGGGAAAACAGCGCATGAGGTATTATTCGGAAGAAAACCGAATGTTGCTTATTTTAGAATATTCGGATGCAAAGGATCAACTCTCGACACATCTTCAGGGAAAGGGAAATTCGAAGCGAAGTCGAAACCATGTACTTTTGTCGGGTATTCACAATACTCAAAGGCGTATAGAGTTTGGGTACCCGCCGAAAGGAAAAAAGTCGCATCGCGGGATGTAAGATTTCTTGATGAATTTGAAGAAAATCGAGAATTTGAAGATTTCATTACGGATGGCGTTCAGAAAAGGTTCATAGAACTAGAAGTGCAGCAGAAGAAAATTCAACCGCTCCCTCTGGAAGATGGAGGAGATTCATCGGAAAGTGAAGAAGACGAGGAGTTGGATCAAGCTCAAAGGGAAGAACATCCTCAGGGGCCCCTGCAAAACGAAGATCGTCAACGAAGAGGAAGAGGTAGACCTCGAGTCGCGAAAACTGGTGCGAGAGGTAGGCCGAGAAAAATTTACGCGCAAGCGGTGGCCAGAGATGCCATCGACGAAGCAGAGCCGACGGAAGAAATTGCAGGATTGCAGAAATTTCCCTCAAGGAAGCAATGTCGAGCAGCAATGTGGGAGAATGGAAAGTGGCCATCGAAGACGAGCTCCAAGCGATCATCGAGAGCAACACCTGGGAACTGGTCGATCGTCCGAGAAATGGAAGTGTCATCACTTGCAGAATCGTATTACGAAACAAGTTTGGACCGGACGGAAAGCTCGAGAGGCGAAAAGCACGTCTCGTAGCAAGAGGATTCACTCAACGACTAGGAATTGACTACCATGAAACGTTTGCTCCTGTAGCTTGGCTGAGCTCAATTAGGACTCTCGTAGCACTTGCAGTGGAGAATGATCTCAAAATTCATCAATTGGACATTTGAACTGCCTACTTAAATGGAAAACAAGGAGAAGAGATTTCCATGGAAAATTGACTTGGAAGGCTACGCTGATGCGGATTGGGCCAGTTGTACGAGTGACAGACGTTCATCACTGGATATGCATTCATTCTCGGAAGAGCAGCAATCAGCTGGGAAGCAAAGAAGCAGCGTACTGTGGCATTATCTAGCACAGAGTCGGAATATATGGCTTTAACGGAAGCAGCAAAAGAGGCCATATATTTGAGAAGATTCCTGGAGGAAGTCGGGGTCAAATCATGCGTACCTACAACGATATGGAACGATAACCAGGGGGCGCAGAAGCTGGCTCAAAAGAGGAGCTGAAAAGTGCGAGCATCAAGGTAGATTACATGCCGACAGGAGAAATGATGGCAGATGTGCTCACGAAGGGCTTGGCAGGGCCCAAAACTTTAGAGCACGTAAGGAAATTGGGCGTTGGTTCATAGTAAGAACGAGTTGCTGGGATGCTGAGCACACACGTTTGAGGGGAAGTGTTGGAAAAACCTACGAATATTGTCCACCCGTGTGTTCTGGCAAGCTAGCCGGGCTAGTAGCCCTTTTTGGGGCCTAGAGGATAGCGGGAAGCAAGACGCCCTCAGTCCCTTGCTGGATGTCATTTGGTTCGTACGGAAATATTTGCTCGTCTCGTTGTATCAATAAAGTCTGATAGTTTGTGTTAAATATATCGGCTTGTTTATTATTCTCTTCCCGCGTTTTACATATCCTCAACAAAACCATCTAAATCTCTATAAATTTGCAGAATCCCTTAAAATCCTTGAAGATTAAAAAAATCCTTGAAATCTTTTGAAGTTTCTTGAAATACCTTCAAATTTCTTGGAACCTGTGAAATCGCTAAGAATCCCGTAAATTCAATGAAATTTCATTTATTTTCCAAAGTAAACTAGAGATCCCTTGAAATATTTTTAAATCCTACAAAATTCTTTGAAATCCCTTGACATCTTTGAAAAACGTAAAAACCCTCCAAAATACGTTGAAATATTTCGAAATTCCTTCAAATCCGCCAAAATATTTGTAATCCCTTGAAGCCCGATGAAATCTTCTTAAATTAATTGAAATATTTATACATTTCATAAAATCCTTTCAGAAGCCTCAATACCCCTTAGAACTTTCCTATATACTTTCAATTTATTCAAATTCAATTTATTTTTTAAAGATCGCGGACAATATCTTGAAATCTTTGTAAATCTTACAAAAATCTTGACAGTCCTTTGACATTCACGAAATCTCTTGAAGTCCTTTGAAATTCTTGAAAATCTTCAGATATGTTTGGAAGTCCTCAAAATGTCGTGACACTTTTATAAAATCTGACAAAATCGCTTAAAATCCATGAAAATATTACGGAATTCCTTTAGATCATTTGATATTTGTAGAAATCCTACGTTAGATAAATAAATAAATCATTCGTTTGTACTTTTTCTATTTTCCTGCACGAACTCTTTCCATATTCAAGCATTCCTTATTTCTATACTGCCTTCCTTGTAACGATTTACTACAATAATTTTTCTTGAATCACGAAAAAAATTCAAGGAAATTCATTAGAAATCATTATAGGTCCATACTATATTTTCTGTAATATATTTTTTTAGGAGGATTACAAGGGTTGTAAAAGATTACATGAGGTTGCATGAAATCCCTTACAGACTATACACCAGATTGCAGGAGTAATGAACACCTCGCCTTTAACATAATTAAAAACATTACAAATGAATTCCAAGGAATCAAGGGAATCCTGCAGGATTTAAAAGGCTCTAATGAATTTAAAATAATTTAACGTGTATTACAAATATTTTTTAAAAAGAAAAAGAAAATTTCAGAAAAATTCAGAAAATGGAATACATTTGATTGAATTCTACATATATGATTCAGGGACTGTCACTTATTATTTGCAATAATTTACGAATTATGTATTCTCATCGAAATTATTGGTGCTACGCTCACCAAATTTCAGTGAACCTAGCTTTCATTGCCATTTTTTCCATGAACCGAATTTCGCTCAGCCAATATTCGATCTCAAAACACGTTGAAATAAAAAAATTGATCCTATTGCAAAGTTATTTCACGGTTCGATAAAACTTTGGCCCATCCGATTTAAAAAGACAAACACATTCATATTCGCATTATTTTTTTGAATGCTAGAAGCAAGGTGAAGTTACCGCGGTAGGAGAAATAGCTTTTCGGGGTCTCACTCACACTTGCAACTAGTAGTTTAAAAAACAAGTGTAACCAAGTCATGTTTCGTTGAAACTGACTCTTATCAAATGTAAATATCTCAGAAGGTCAAGACTGGCACCTCTAATGTGAAAAATAAAGACAATAGTATAGATTACACAAGCTGATGAAGCAACGGAATATTCATCGGTTACATTCTTAATTGAATTCTGAATTAATACAGTAACCAGTTTGTCCTCTATATAATCAGAAAATATGAGGATTGTCTGTGCTCTGCTCTTATCCTTGACCGTTATCCTGAATTCTATTGGTGAATATAATAATATAATATTTCTATCATATAAGCAAATTTATTTTAAGCTTTGGCCAAGCCAGAATTTATGCATTTTAATGTGCTTCGAGAAATTCTATACAAGGGTATACATTTTTTTATCCGAAATTTAATTGCGCATTTTTCTTCTTCCAATAACAAAGTTGCGGCTTTTGCTATTTTCAAAGAAAAACTCCAAAACCCCGTTATACAGAATACCAAATTTTCATGATCGCTTATTTTTAACGGAACTTCACGTTTCAGCACTCACAGATTAGAAAATCATAAAATATTGTCAGAGTTGTTTGAATTGTATGTATGTCTGTCTGTATGTGCAGTTACCTGCATTTGATGGTCACGCTTACGTTTGAAGAATGTATCGAATCACGTCAGGCTTCTGACAATTTTTCAAGGTCCTAAAATGTAGGTGAAGTTCAGTAACTAGATATTTTGGACCAAAAAGAAAAACCTTACAGCAATTTCAAAATACGAAACAAATTCATTCAAGAGTTTTAGAAATTTGAGGCAAGTTATATGCTTCAAAAATTTAAAAATTGTTCAAAATAGTAAGAAACTATTTTTTCATATATATGGGAAAAATGACTATTTTCACAATTAATTTGAATTAATGTTCATCGTTTCAAAGCATGCTCTCCTTTTGTAGTATGAAAAATCAACCAGGAGTGTTACCGGATATTTTATAAACAGTAGATTATGTGCCAAGGGGAGAAGGACAGCGATTTCCGTTGAGCGTTAGCTCTTAGAAGTTTCTAGATTAGAAGTTTATGGTAACGCATTCAAAGTCAAAACTATATATTCTAATGTGGTAGATCCAATATGGCGATTGACAATTCGAAATTTTTATTAAAATTTCATTAAAATTCATATTACGGATTTTGAAAATTTCCGATTATAATTCGAAATTCAAAATCACCAAATCCAATATCGCTGATCCAATATAGCGATTGACATATCATGCTTGAATTTGTTTGCGCTAAATTAATTTAATTGTTCAAATTCCGTGCGACTTGAGTGCCAATTTTGGACAGACTAGCCTAATAGAGTTCCCCTCTTTCCAAGAGACTGCCTAATCTATCCTAGAGGATCTAAACAGGTAAACAACAAAGGATCATCGACCAGGTCAAATCGACGTTCTTGTTCAAATTTCATGAAACTCCATGTTTAGGGCTTCATATGTTTCTGATTATGCATCTAAAGTACAAATTACAAAATCCCATATGGCGTTTGACAATTAGACATTTTGTTCAGATATGGCGGGTGATAATTATAATCTTTGTTTAATTCATGAAACTTCGTATTTTGGGTTTTTTGCAGTTTCTGATTATGAATCTGAATTCAAAATTGCAAAGTTGAATGTTGAGGATACATTATCGCGGTTGATGATTAAAAATTTTTGTTCAAATTTCGGATCTAGTTTCGTATCTAGGCGGCCATGAAACTTTCTATTCAGGGGTTCACGCGATGGGGGAAGAATAATTTTCGAAAGTAATGACATTTGGGGAATAATTGGTGAATCAACGAACTGGGGTTTAGACAATTTTAAGATGTAACTAAGATATTCGTGATTGGCAACATTGATCAGTAAGCTTATTGGTAACTATTGATAAGAATTTTGCCCTAGTAACAACTTGTTATAGTACATAGTCAATAAATTTGACTTTCAGAGCCAACTAAGCACTTTCAAGGGTCAGTTTAATGAAGTGCAAGATGTTTCACACGAATTAAGTAAGATTTGTTGGACATTAAGAATCAAATTGGATTCCTCCTCCTCGCGATGATCCTCAGTTCGGCTTGGTGTCAGTTCCTCGAGGACAGAGCAAAGTTGCCACCAGGTTTCAAAATTTACATTTAGCGACAATAGAACCGACTTAGTATCTCAGCGACTTAGTAAGTTACCGAATATACGAGAATTTACAAGAAAGTTATTTGAAGAATTGTGAACCAATTATACCTTCTTCTGGTAGAGTAAGTTTTCATTAATAATATATAAAAGGTGTTTCTTTCCGAGATAATTCAAGTATGTTGCACTGTTCGATTTATGTCTGCGAATGCCTATCACGAAGTTTTTTATAAATCGATGAGTCGGTTGATTTAATGGTAGAGGTGATTCTTACATCCGATTAAGTAAAGATCCAGAATCTACGAGTAATCTGTATATTTTCCATGTGCTCTTTTTCCTTGTACGCATTGCAATTTCCATATATTGCTGATATTCAGTCATTTCTTCGTAGTCTATCTGTTCTTGAATCTCCTCTTGCGTCATTTCCTCATTTTATAAGTAATTTATCTCTTCTTCTTGTTCCCTCCTTGTCCGGATTTGAGTTTGAGGTGGTCGTTTGTGGTTTGGGGTGTTATGAAAGTTTTGGGGCTCAGCGTAGCAATGGGCTGCGTTGTGTCCCATTTTTCCGCATTTATTCCACTTGATTTGTGATCGATCAGCTAGTAGAATATTTTGAATCGGTGTTGCAAATGATAACGGAGTTGTATTCCTCCTAGGCCTGCGTATAGATGTTAACATTTCTGGTCGTAAAAATTGCGATATATGTTCATTCATAATAGGCAATTTTTCTTTCTGTTCCTAAATTATGTTCAAATGCTTATGAATCAGTTAGTTTATTGTAAACTTTCCGGAAGCGGCGACTGTAAATTTATACATTTTCAAATCCTTTTCGCCCATTTTCTTATTTTGTTCTACCTAATCGTCACGTCGCTTCCATTCAATCACGACGGTCTACACACTTAGAAATCTCAGATTGCTGCCCTGGAAATCTTAAGAGAATTTTTGGAGAAACTCTTGGAAATATCTCAGCAATCTAGCATTCGTAAGAAATCTTGAGAATCTTTGGCCAAGTGTTTCCAGAGATGAGGTGGTGTTAAGCGTTCCGACCTTTGCTCCTATGCGTGGAACAAACAGCCGACTGAATCCAAAAGCCGCTGAGTTTAGCAGAGTCTGTAGAATCCCACGTGAGTTCTAATAGCGAGCAGTGTCGCAAATGTCAGAACTCCGGCAATCTGAACGAAATCTTGGAAGTGTCGATAATCACTCAATACAGATTGCTCAATTCACAGTTTTAAGATTTTTAGGTTTCGTTGTGAGTAGCCCCTCGAATTAACATGAGTTTTGAGGAGTTCGTATGGTAAGAGAGTGCAGAAGGAGGGAAAGAGCATATACATACTTTGCTTAGCCTGTCAGTAGTGGGGATATCTAAGAGGGATCTTTAGAACAATTGCGAATCGCCGCATAGCAGGGATATGCGAATAGAGACGTTTTTGAGCCGTTCTAATAACGTTCTTTAAAGTTTGTGCCTACTGGGCGTACGGTCAGTCGGTCAGTCTGTGGATCGGTCTTTTTTTTCAAATTCACTTCCGTCTCAAAAGAAGTTTCACTTCAATAATAATTTTTTTCAAACTGTAGTTTACCGCTTACCGTAAATTATATTTCGTGTAAGTTTCTACCACTTTTTATAATGTACTCCTCTGTACGCAAAACTTCTGTGTTCCATCTTAGACTCGCTGCTGGGGTGTGGATCAATACTTTCCGAAAGTTGGCACTTCGTTCACAAGAGAGACCGTTAACACCTTTGTGCGTGGATCAGTACGTTTTGACGTTGAGTTTTATGCTTCGCTACTGCGCTCCGCTACTGAGTTGATAACTGCTTTCTCGTTTTTTTTTTAGACTTATCGCGGTTTGTTGCATGCTCTATGACATTACCATCTATATAACGTTCCCAATATGTGTTTATTTCCTTGAGTTCTTTAGAAAAAAAATTGTTTGTAGTGAAGGGCTGATATATCCACCCTAAGAGATTATTTTGCTTACTTAATGGTTTCTAACGGGTCTTTTCGTGGATAAGATCCGGAGTTCGTGACGAAACTGAAGAAGCGACCCGAGCAGGCGAGTTATAAAGTACAGTATCGATCAGCGCTTCTAAAACTTTATACTAGTCATACATACTACGTGGCTGGTCAAAAAGTACATATGCAGATGCGTAATAGATGCGGGTTTTATATTGTATTGATTATTCTTTCCGTTGGCTACAATTATTATATAGAGAGTATTATTGTATCATTTATTAGCAGAGCACATAACAGGGTACAAAATCCAAACTAATAATGAAGTCTTCCTACCAAAATAACTACGGTGAAGGATTACTCTATGAGGGCCGTAAAAATAAGAGGTTTCTGTAATATTTGTATATATTATTTTTATCACTTTTCATAAATCTAAATATTCTGCAGGGGTGCATCCTGGCTCTCTTTAGAAATTGGCGCCCGGGAGCCGTGCACTCTCGACATTCCTAACGTAAAATGCACTGCTACATATTCTTGTTGAGCCTTTTATTATTTATTTTGAAATTGTAAACTGGATTGTGCTATTTTTTTTACAGTTTTTAGTATAGAATACCGTTGGTGGCTTGGGATTGGAACGATTGAAAAGAATCATGGAACTGTTTTGTTGGCGGAGAGGTGGTAGGGGGTCAATGCTCGGGAGCCTTCAGCTCTGCATCCACTCTTGGTTTTCTCTTTAAGCCTAACGCGTGATTCTGTTTGTTAGTGGTCCTAGTTACTTCCAGTGGGACACGTGAGGCAGGTTGAAGTATGATTGGAGGACATATTTTGTAAACCCTACTATCGCCGAAAGATGTATATTCAAATGCAATGTTTTAATACTCGCCTTCAACAGTTTGAGCAATTAATGATATATAGAGGTTGTAGATGTTGGGTTGGCGGCAGTGGAAGTGAACGGGAGATGGCACGACTATTTGAATCCTGCCTTCGCGCATCTTGAATTAATCGTCAAAGTTAAATGTCCTAAAGTTCTCCAATTCTCGATGTCCCTTGTTGTCCATCAATGATGTTGGTTCCGAGGAGGCGGTACACATAATGAAAATAAACATCAAAACAAATCAGCCTAAATTAAGTTAAAGAACTATTGACGAATAGAACCGGGGAACATCGCGCGATCCCTTAAATGCCAGAGATCCATTTATTTCATGTTCACGATCGACTTTTGTTCATTGCAAAATCTGCAACGTCACAACACATATGCTCGAATGAATGAAACTGCAAATTCTGTAGCTATTATTTTCCAGTTTTACTATTTAAAATAAGAAATTTATTCATCTCTATTTGTTCTTACAGAATTAAGTTCGCAGGGCGACTCACATCCTGTACTTCCTCCTAAGAAGAGGTGGCAATCTTCTTCAGGCCGATCTTCTTCGAGCCACCAAAGTCAACAAGCTGTAAGGGGTAAGTAACTTTGTTTTTGAAGTAACTCGTTGCAGATGCGTTACACAGCAATAATATCAACTCGTTGCAGCTACTTTACTTGAATAATTAACTTCAATTTGTCTAAAATTTACTATAAATTTGACAACCCTTTGACTATTAACTATAATGATCTCGCAGTAATTTCTATCATGTCAATGATTTCATTAAAAGGACTGAATTTCAAAAATCGTCATGCAAAATGTCGTTTAATATGCAAAATTCTGAATTAGTTCAATTTTGTAGGCTTCTAAATTAAATTGTGAAGACTAAGAAAAACCTTATTGCACCTTTAGTGAAAACATTTTTAGATTATCATCCTAATGAGAAGGTATTAATTATTTATATTTTCATTATTTATACTTAGCTTCATGTAGGATTTAACTTCGTCGGTTTTCATCAAATCTCCACGTTTTGAGACACCCTGAGTCAGCAAAACTGATTTTTACGAAGGTGTCTTTCTGTAGTCTGTAGCCTAATGATTCTTAATATCTTTTTTAAATTGCCTACTAATTTATGTAGAGTTGACTTAGAACCGAACTTTAAACGAACGGAGTAAAAGCCTAGCTTAATGTGTCCGTTTAGAAAATTAAATGTTGCATACATGGTTTTATTTTCTGAATAAAATCGTCTGTACGATCTATGTATCAAGCGCGAAACGCGAGTGTCGAGATGTAGAAAACCCATTTCAGTTCCAATTTACTAGTAAAATACATCGGCGTTTTACATCACACTTTTCGATTTGAGTCACAATATTTATGATATTTGAACAAATATAGTTGAAATGCACGCATTAAGCGTACGAAAACGAACGCGACTGCGTACCCGCGTGCCGCAGTCACGCTCAAATCTAGTGCGAAGCGCCGTGCACCCAGCGCGCAATGAGAATGTGCGCTGGAAAGGGGTACAGGTTTCACCAACGTTATTTCTGAGTACAGGCACAGAAATTCCTTCTCATCCTACATGATACTTTGGAAACTATCTGTGACTACTACTGTGACTACCACTGTGACTAGTCACAGGGGTAACCTCTCGCCCATCCACGACACGCTGGAAAGGGAAAAGGGTTTGGCCAACATTATTTTCATGACCAGTCACAGTGGTACCTTTCCGCCTCCATGATTTGCTGGAAAGGGGCAGGGGTTTGAACAAAATTATTTTTGTGACAAATCACAGGGGTGCCTTCCCGCTTTTAGCGAGACGTTAGAAAGTGATAGGCGTTTAACCAACATTAATTTTGTGTTCAGTCACAAGGTAGCTGCCGCCCCTCTACTAGAAGTTGAAAAGGGGTAAGGGTTGGACAAAAATGATATTTGTGACCCGTCACAGGGGTGCCTCCCTGCTGCGTTACCCTTACATCTTTTACAATTTCACTCAACCACTATGCCTTATGCCTAACTTAACTTTAACTTAACCTTTAATTGCTTCGCCTTCTTATTACTTGCTAACTCTTACATATTATCTTATAATTGCACGAGACATTCCAGGGCTTCCATTTCCTCTTACCGTTTCTCATCAAGCTTTTGTAAGATACGCAAAACTAATTTTCCTCACACATATATATTTCTCTTGTATCAATTTTGGTCTCGATTTTGGTGTTTTTCACCGCCTTGCATTCTCTCTTCCCTATTCTCTTCTAGACTCTTCATCCACTTTTTCCCCTGTCTACAACAGCTCAGTATGCATCTTACTTGATCTACCACGCTCTTTCTCCCTTCCTCTTCCCCTCTGCATCTCACCAACACGTGCTCCCATGATTCCCTTTCATAACCACACACCCTACACATTTTCATTCATTCACTCATCCAATATTTATACTCATTCATGCCTTCTCCTATTCTGAGACGCACCATCCTGGACCATCTGCACTCATTTTTCAACTTCCTCAAATATTCTGGGACCCCTTCCATCTTAACCAATCTATACCATTTATTGTATTTTGACTCCATAATCTTTTCCCACCTCTTCTCTTCCTGCTCCTTGATCATTTCTCCTTCTACTTCCTGCCACTCCGTCCCCTCGTCACATATTCTCCATTCCCTTCGAACTTGGCATGTATCCTTCTCTCATCTTGAGTGTCCCGTGTTTCCTCTCCTTTCTCTATTTAATATTTCCTGCAGGCATACTTGTGCAACTTTGCTACCCTTACCACTTTCAAGTTTCTCTTCAAAATTTCAGACACTTTTCATCTTCCTTATCAGCAATTTCACTCTCTCTGTTCCTTCTCTCAACATATATACTGGACAGTTCCAGCTCACTCCCATAACCCATTTCAGCAATCTCTCTTGCATGTTTTCTACTTTTTGTACTCCTTCCACGCACCATTCTCCACTCATAACACATCACAGCATGGCCCTCAGATCCCGAGAAGCGCCCCCTAGCCTCAAAATTTTGCTATGTATTTTTCTATGCAAAGGCGGGAAATTTAAATTTTATATAGTGAATGGATTTCTGAAATTTCTCCGTTCAAATCAGGTGAATTCACTTAAATGTGATCATCAGTTTAAAGATTCATATTGTGAAAACTTTAGCTTGTGAGCCGCAGGCCCCCCGCGGTCCCCGACCCGCTGAATGCAGTCAGCCTAGCCACGCCCTTGTGGGGGCCATGCATCACAGACCATACCAGTAAGTCAAACAGCCATACTCTCATCTTCCAGTCCTCTTTGAATCTTCTTTTTACAATCCCCCACACTTGACCCATAACCTAACTCGCACTTTTCATCCTTTTTTTCACTTGCAGATCATTTCCACCTCCCGCTTCGAACCAGTATCCTAAATGACAAAATTCCTTTACCATTTCCACCATTTCCCCATTTATTTTCCATCCATACTTTACTTCAATCTTTCTCTTCCTGAAAGATACTATCATCGCCTTGGTCACATTAACTGTCGTGTCTTTCCCTCTCACATTCTCTGCGAATCCTTTTATTAGCAAGCTCATTCCACTTTCATGCTCTGCCAGAAGCATCACATTGTCCGCGTACGCTAACGAGTATATTCTCTTATTTTCTAGAACTATACCCCATTTACCTTTCTTTTCCATTTCCTCTTCTAGGTCTGCTAACAATATGCTGAACAACAACGGGCTTAGCGGGCTCCCTGCCTGAGACCCCTCCCTGTCCAGAAGTCCTCTCCTTTCTGTTCCCCGATCATCATCCTTGTCTTCGTCTCCGTAAAGACCTCTTTTATACCCGTAGTCAGTTCTTCATCCACTTCCCTTTCTTTCATTGCCTTCCACAAAACTTTGCTATTCACTGAGTCGAAAGCTGCCTTAAAATTTACGAACATTGCGACCAGTTTTCCTTTTTTCTGTCCTAGATTCCTCTTGAAAAGATAATTTAGAAACCAAGGGTTTCTGCTGAATATGGTTACAATAATTAATAAGCAGTCGTGGACAATTGTCCAACACCAACAACACCAAACATCGTTGAAGAAGTGCGGTTCAAAACAATCGAACGCGCAGGGCTCCCGACAATGGGTCGGACAACAATGCCGACTACCCTAGAGTTGGGCTGCCAATCAACACGGAGTCAATGCGATTGACCGTCAGAATCTCATTACTTTTAGGTGGACGGATCGACTCAGGGACGACCTGTTGGAGTGCTATGATACCAGTATGGCCCCTGAACGAAAAGGTTACATGGCGCGACTGAATGCTCTGTGGTGCGATAAACACCCAGAGTTCTCGGATTTTTCGCAAAAACGTCTGCGAACCCGTGCCGAGGACCTCCGGAAAAGGGGTTATATAAGCGGAGCGCCTACACAACTGCAGCCAGAACAAGCCGGCAACAGAGAAATAGAGGCGACACTGAGACCAACCTCGAGCAGGCATCCAATAGAGGAAGAACGATGCATCAAGGCCCGGAGAAACATCAACATTCAGGTTTCTTCCAAGCCCAAAGATCTGACTGAACTGGATGATGAGCTTCGTGGAGATTTTTCCGAAGAATCCGACCTCTGGACTATCAATTGTAGTGTGTACAATGCAGCGAGAACTTTGGCAGATGCAAACTGTAAAACAAAACCAACGTTTGATCATAAGACCAAAAGACGAATGCATCAACTTAGCACAAAGATAGGCTGGGCAAGACAGTACGCGTCCCGCATTCAGTGTGTGATTGACTACATAAGATCTGGCAGGACTTTCACTGCCAAGGTTCGACAGTTCGCGCGCGAACTGCGGATCCGTTATCACACAATCAACAAGTCAAAGCTACTGACCATCAAGCAGCATATTGTTGACAGAATACGAGTACTATCTAACGCTAGGAGAAGTCTAAAGCAGAGAGAGAGGTGGGTCAGAGAAATTCAACAGTTTTTGTCTGACCCATCTCGACACTTTTAAGACCCTCCAGTTACTGTCGACCATCCGCCCAAACCAGAGGAGGTTCTAAGCATTTTGGAGAGAAGTCTACGAGGTCCAACATCCACTTGAAGAAGGCTCAAAGAACATAAATAGCTTCAAGGAGCTGTGCAATGCCCTCATAACAGCTGAGGAGGAATGCCAACCTATCACTACCGAGGAGGTGAAAAACTTATTAAGAGGCATGAAGAACTATTCCGCGCCGGGACCAGATGGTAGCAAGACCTTTTGGTGGTAGAAGTTTTCTTCAACCCACCAGCATCTGCCCCGAATTTTCACCTCATATCTAAAATCGAAAGAGCCTATTCCGGGGTGGTTGGTGGAAGGGTGCACAGTGCTCCTGCCGAAGACGGGCAACTTAGCTGACCCTAAGAATTATAGGCCAATAACTTGTCTGAACACGCTGTATAAGATCTTCACAGCTATCCTAAATGATAGGATTCTTCGGACTATTGGACCTGTGTGGCGCGAGATGTATGAACATAGTGGCTCAAAGAAAGGCGTAGCAGGATGTCGGGAGAACTTGCTCATCGATAGATGTGTCTGTAAAGACGCAGCATCCTATCAGCGACTTCTATCGATGGCCTGGATTGATTACCGGAAAGCTTTCGATTCAACCTCCCATAGACTTATCATCTATCTGTTTGAAAGCCTAAAGGTTCATCCACACATCGTGAGGTGCATAGAGAGATTAATGCCACTTTGGAAAACCAGATTTACTATCTCATCTGGAAAACATCGTGTGATCACTTACAGTATCACCTTTCAGAGAGGTGTGTTTCAGGGCGACACCATGAGCCCTCTCCTCTTTTGCTTCACATTGTTGCCACTATCTCTTGCAGTTCGCCATTCCGAAGGGTTTCTCTGCGGAAAACCTGGAAACCGAAAGCATAAGGTCACTGATGTATTTTACACGGACGATCTAAGATCTATGCTAGGAATCAAGAGAAACTAAATCTAGCTCTGTAAATTGTCAAAGAGTACACTCAAGAGATTTGAATGGAGTTCGGGTTAGAGAAATGCGCCAAGGTTAATTTGAAGGAAGGAAAACTTAATGGCATCCCCGAAGATCCAGAGCTCGTTGACAGAAGCGCTATACGACACCTTTGCGCTGGAGAGACCTATACATACCTGGGCGTGCCACAGAGCCGCATTAAGGACGTGACATCTATAAAGGATACTCACCGATGCAGATAGAAACGTCTCATCCGACAGATTTGGTCTTCCGAACTGTCCGCGAGAAACAAAGTATCTGCAACGAACATGCTTGCCGTCCCGGTAGTACTCTATTCATTTGGAGTGGTTCCATGGACGAAGGACGAGCTCAGATCCCTTGATATCGGGACGCGAAAGGTTTTCAACAACATGGTCAGGAAACACGTAGAAGTGGGAAAAGGGGCGTTTCTGTACAAAGCAGCGGAGGAGGCTGCTGAAACACTCGGCCTTGACTTCAATATTAGGGGTGAGCAAAATGCATCAAATCTTATCCATCTTGAATACTCTCTCCTGAAGGCCCGGATTAAGAAAGCACGTGAGAAAAACTTCCTCGAACAGCTCCTCAACAAGAAATGTGGAAGATCAGTCGATGTCGTATGAGCTAACGCTTGCTTTCCTTAGGTCACTCGGATTGAATTCGGGCACGGAGGGCTTCATTTTGGCATGTCAAGACGTTGTCATTTCCACTCTAGCATACCGTCGCCACATTTTAAGCCAAGACATTCCCAATGATAGCTGCAGAGCGTGTCATGCACACCCCGAGCATTTAGGACACATACAATCTAGTTGTCCAACTCATGCGGGAACGACCTATATCCAAAGGAACAATGCGGCACTAAGAGTACTTTATTACAATGTCTGTCACTCTTATGGCATTATGCCAAATACCTATTCGCTAAACGCTCCTAGAGAAATAGAGACAACTGTCGAAAATGAGAAGTGCCGCATATACTGGAACTTCATATTCTCGACAATTGTTTCTGTTGCGCACTCGAGGCCTAACATAGTTCTCCTTGACTTCGAGAAACGAACCATGTTCTTTATCGAATTTTCGGCACCAGCTGACAAAAATGTCACAGGCAAGTAGAAAAAAAAGAAAGAGAGGTATAAAGACCTTATAAGGGAGTTGCGACGGTTAAACCCGGAATATTTTGTTAAGCTAATCGTCGTGATCATCGGCGCTCTTGGAGGTGCCAAGGTTTCACTGGTTAATAGCCTGAAAAGCATCCCTGCGTTTCAACAAAATACTGATCGGGGAAATACACTTGCGGGGAAAATGCAGAAGACGGTCGTCCTTGGGTCGCTCCGTGTCCTCAGGGTGCACGAGACTTTTGCCGGATCATCGTATTGAGTTCGTCGCAGACTGTAACCACCTATCTCACGGTCGTGAGACGTGGTTAGAGCTGAAATTTTACCGCGAATTCGCTGGGAGCGGGTGCAATTTTTCAGATTAGCACCCGCTCCGGGCGAAATCCTGCGGTTGTCCTTATGACAAACTTTTGACTATATATATAAAAGAGACAAACAACCACCACATGGTCCCACTGACAGCAACTGTCATCTAAAAAAAATGTCAATAGCCCCCAGTAGAACAGTGGTAAATCACACCTATGGCCACGTATCACACTTGTGAGATGGGTGGTCACACGAAACAACGAATTTACAAAGTCAGGCTAGCGAAACCATTGTGTGTCTTGAGGACACGAAGCGACTCAAGTATGACAGCTTTCTGCATCCATCTCGCAAGTGCCTTGGCATATTTTTGGCACCCGGGTATGGCTTTAAGATTACGGACCAGTGATAGTTACGCACCTTTGAGAGCACCTATCACAATGACAATTACTTGCACCGAATATTTTGGGTACAGTCGTTGCAGCTCTCTTTTAAGGTCTTGATACCTCTTCTCTTTTTCTTTCTCCTTTGCAGTGATGTTGTATTCGGACGGAGTCGAGAATTCGATCGCGAATATAGTTCGTTTCTGGAAGTCTTGAAGAACAATGTCAGGCCTTGAGTGCGCAATGGAGACTGCTGTCCGAAAATCGCAGTGCCAGAAAATATGGCACTTCTCGTTTCGGACAATTGACTCTATCTCCCTTGGAGCGTTCGGCAGGGCAGGGTCGCTACCAAAACCGTAAGAGCGACAAAGATGGTAATAAAGCACTCTTAGGGCCGTATTATGTCTATAGATATACGTAGTTCCTGCGTCGGTCGGACACCCTGATAGTATGTCTTCTAGGTACTCAGCGTGTGCATGACACGCTCTGCACCTATCGCTGGGAACTCCTTGACATAAAATGCGGTCACGATATGCTAAGGTGGAAATGACACCGTCCTGACATGCGACAAAAAACCCTCTGTACCTGAATTAAGTCCTGATGATTTGAGGAAAGCAAAAGTTTGCTCCTTTGACAAGGACTGTTTTTCTACATTTATGTGAAAGTTTCCGTACATTTTCTTGCCGAGTAGCTGTTGGTGAAATTTTCCAACCTCTGCTTTCTTTACTTTGGCTTTTAGAAGTGAAGAATCGAGATGGAGTAACGTACTTTCCTCACTTCTGATGTTAAAATTCAGGTCAGGGGTCTCGGCCGCTTGCTCCACCGCTTTGTAAAGGAACGCTCCTTCGCCAATCATCTCGTGGTTCCTGACCATCTTTAGGAGAGGATCTCTGCCACTCGCAACGATGTAAGCTGTACTTAGAAAAAATTGGTTTATGAAGACACTGGAGATTCAGAATTCCGCGTCCGCCTTGACGGCGTGAAATGTATAATCGCGGAACTGACGAATTGATATGCAAGCTTTTATGCATTTGCATGAACCTACGTGCGTTGACATCAAGGGCCTTAAGCTCGTTCTTCGTCCATTGAACCACCCCAAATGAGTAGAGTAGAACCGCGACGGCAAGCATGTTAGTCGCAGATACCTTGTTCTACATATATATATGAACGGCTTCCAGCACGTTACTAAATAGCCTTTACTTAAATCTAATATATCACTCGCTCGCTCCGAACGTTATTATTCAGAGCTGTTTAAACCTTTTCTGTTGGATTTGGATGCATGCTTACAGCTAACGCAAATAACGCGCTGATGTTATTGTCGGCTGTCTCGCTACGCTACTGTTTGTTTCGCATAACTAAGCAAAAAGTCTCTCTCTCGGTCCCGCTCTCTTCACATCACCAAAATTCCGACTAAAATACCATTTTAAATCAATTAATTCCATTTCAATTGATCAATTAATTAATTAATCAACTTTTTCTGAAATACTTTTTCTAATTATTATCATCCAATGTCCCTGCCTTCTTCTTTCCTAGCTGTTAACCTGCGGGTGGGCCGGTATCCCCTTCCTTCTGAGGTGCCTATCCTTGTGAAATGGATACTATTTTTCTTACACTTTTTATACAGTGGCTGCTCTCATTAAATCCAAAAACATTCGCAGAAAGTTATTTCGCGAAATATTGATCTCATTTCATTTCTTTTTTAAGTGAACTCCAATAACTTTGCAAAATTGCACAATTGAAGCCATAAAGCAACTTCCTATCATTATTCCTTTCAAAGATGATATGTTCGTGGAAAACGGTCTGTAATTGGTGCACAATATCATACTTCGAAATCCAAAAAATTGCGTTGCATTGTTGACACCTTAAGGCCTTGGAAGTCTAGGCTTAAAAAAGTGCCTCCTAAACCTTGTTTTTCGGCTTGTTTTACATCAGCGCTATCGTAAAAAAATTTTGAGAACAATAATATACATATCGTTCAATTCAGGAAACATGAAGCTTTCATTCTCATAACACGGTGATCACGAATAAAAGTTCATATATGCCAAAGCCATTAAACGAGAATTGTTCCCCTTAATTACAAGCTTATTCACAACTCGCGATGCACAGACATAGGATTTTGTACCTAAAACAAAAATGTAATCCTGTATTTCTTGTTTCAGAATTGCGTTCGCAGACCGAACGTTTGCATGATGGTGATCCTATTCCTCATGTCCCTCGCTGTAGACCTTCCTCTTCTTCTTCTGGCAGATATTCTACAGAGACGACTCAATCTCTTGCCACACCTAATTATTCTGCCAGGTCTTCACCACCTACCGAGCCATGTCTTGGTGCCAGGTCCATGTCTCCTCTCAGGCGAACTTTTCCAAAAGTACTTGGATATAGATTTGAAAATCTTGCATTCATTCGACTAAGTCCCCACAACAATCCGAATCGAATATACGAACTTCGAAGATACGTTTTTCCTCCCGATAAACCAATTGGATGGAGAACCAGAAAATATGAATGGCCCATGCCAACCGAAGAAAAAATTGTATTATCAACGTTCAAGGGCGACGTCTGTGCAGTATTAGACAAAATGGACAGTCACACGATTCTCCGTCCAATATTTAAACATGTTTTTTCGGGGACAAAACGGGCGAAAATAAACATGAATAGCGGCGTAGTTGAAGAATTGACAGCAGAAGAAATTGCGGAATGTCCGCCAGTATCCAAAACAGAAACAGTCGCTAAGAGTTATATAGTATTCGGTTTGTTCACTTTTTTAATTATGACAAAATTCAGTTTACAATGCGTGGTTCTCAAATCTTTTGAATTAAAAAATTTTCAATTTGAAAAATTGTAAAATTCATTTTGGAAGACTCATGATGTAATTCGTCTTGTTTTTTGCACTTGAATTTTTTATTTATTGCCGCTTCATACACTTTTCTAGAAAGATACAAATGGAATACAAATTTTTTATGAGGAAACACAGGCCTATGTTGAGTTCTTGAATTTTTGTCTGTCTACAATTTGTAAAAAACAAGAAAGGTTTTTAGGATTTGTATGTAAAATTAGCATTTTAACCTCTGAATGTTATCTGCTACTTGTTTCCTTTACAGTCATATCGAAAATGAAAGATTCTGAATTCGGTGAGGCAACTTACCTAACCCTATTCTCAGTCCTAGAGTTTCGCGATGGGTGGGAGGGTATTGTACGCAATTTTCTTTTGTGATAAAATGTATTTCTAAAGGCTTCGAAACATTATCGATGAAAAAGAAGATTTCAATTGTAAATGATTTTTTGATATTGGGTACCAGTTAGCAAAGGGTTCCATACCTACAATAAGATATCTGGCAAACTTTTACATGAGTTAGTTTTGACATTTTTTAAAATTGATTTTAGGTTTTGAAGATATAAAAATATGTCAAAAAAGAAACTGGAAGACTTCGAGAAACTTTTTTCAATTATGCACGAATGAAAGATTTGTGAAGATTCAGCCAAAAATTTCTAAGCTTTTTGAGAGTTTTGAAAAATATCATGAAAAAAAAATTTCCTAAGGTAGCTATCGTGCCAAAAATCAGGTCCCTGTGAGAGTAAAGTTTTCTGAGATTTCAAGAATTGAAATGATATTAGCAGTCTAATTTCTTACTGTCTCTTCTTGACCATTTTTTTTTATTATTTAAGTTTATCAAATCATAGTTAACTTGTCCACGAAAAACAGTCCCTGCAAACTTTGCTGTTTCTACTTTTTTTAAATAATATTCTTTGAATCTTTTTGGGTTTGCTGTAGAAAAAGTAGAAGCTAAAACTTAAAATAAAGAATCTGATTTCCTATGAACATATGTACTTTTATAAAATGCTATTCGTTTTAAAAGCTTTCACGGGTCAGAACCGTTGAGTGAGAAACATGATAGGCATTTATGTAATTGGGCCCCTCAATTACAACTTCATTTAAAACTCGTGACGTATCAACATACGACTATGTACTTGAATTTAAAATAAGATCCTGTATTTCTTGTTTTAGAAGATTCTTCAGACTCGACTGTATCTCTTGCAACCCCTCATTCTTCTGCCAGGCCTCTACCACCGGCTGCACCATCTCTTCGTGCCAGGTCTAGGACTCCTCCCAGGCAAACTTTTTCAAGCGTATTTGGATATAGACTTGAAGAACTTCCATTTATTCGACTCAGTCCCCAAAACAATCCGAATCGGATATTCGAACTTCGAAGATACGTTTTTACTCCCGATAAACCAATTCGATTGAGAAGCCTCAGTCATGACCTTAGTCCCATGCCATCCGAAGAACAAATTGTATTATCAACTTGCAAGGGCGACGTATTTGCAATTTTGGAAAAAACATCAAACAGAAAGACAATTCTTCGTGCACTATACACGAGTAAACCTGTTTTTGTGGTGTCTAAACGTGCGAAAATAAACATGAATAGCGGCATGGTTGAAGAAATGACCACAAAAGAAATCGAAGAATGTCCAATATCTCCCAAAGAAACAATCAGGCAGAGGTATGAAGTATATCGCGTGTAAACCAGAATTCTTGACACGGTTAATAAAGTTTTAAAAGTCAGCTTTTGCGCTTTGCGCATCGTCTTTACGCTCACCTCGCGTTTATGCATAGACCTTTTAAAATTAAGGATTAAGACATTAATAACGTTTTTAAATTTACGACTAGATTTGTTCACATTTTAGAAATGCTTCCCACAAAAAATCTATCAAGTTATTTTAAATATCACAAATTTTATGTCACATGATATTGTGTCATCTAAAGTAAGTTCGATTTCTATTTTCTGTATGTTAATTAACTTGTTAACTATTTCAATTATGAAACCATTTAGTTTACAGTGCGCAATTCTGAAATCCATTACATCAAAAAATTTCCAATTCAAACGTCTATTTTCGATTTCAAAACTTTTTAATTGCAGTTTGAAAGACCTAAGTTTTTTTTTGCAGTTGAATTTTATTTGATTGTAGCTACATACCAAATATTTAAAAATGGTTGGGTTTTCATAAGTGATTGGTTTTTTTTTTTTGAGGAGAGTCTCTACTGTTTCTAAGTTTGAAGGTAAATTTTTTCAGGAATGGAATCGTTCAAATCATTTTTCTAAAACAATACATTTTTTGAACAAATAGCTATATTTGGCGATTCTTGACACCTAGTTTCAAGATCTAAAAAAGTAGAGTTGAAGGTAATGTTTCCTTAAAAGAATAAGCCATGATTGATTTAAATTCAAACATTCGTTTAATTGGTAAGAAGCTATAGTCGGAAAAATTAAATTATAAAAAATATTGATGAATCATTATTTTTCGTAAGTTTCAAACTTTTTACATAAAATAGAATGTTTTTCCAAAGACATAATTTGATCTTTGTTGGAACATTTAAAGTTGATCAGCTATTCATATAAACTGATTCAGGATTTTAAACATTCTACTGTAATTCCTGAAATAGAAATTTAACAATAATTGATTTCACAACACGATTCTGATTCGGTTAAATAATAGAACACTTTTATTTAATTTCAAATCCTACTGTTTCAGGGTAAAATATGCAAGTTTTAACTGATTCAATTTTAAATCTTTCAATTAAAAGAAAAGAAAAATTTTCAAATATTTAGCAATATTTGACTGTTTGTACAAAATTAGAAATTTTAAATCAAATATTCAACACTGAACAATTTAAAACTAAATCGATTGAAACAGAAAGTCAGAAGTCGTTCAAATTTCAGAGTGTTACATTTACATTTTTAGCATGACAATTGAACAATTGGTAATTCAAAACATCTTTACATGAACATAATTTAACTTTTAATTCAAAAAATTTACCACTTAAAAATAATTATTTACTCAATATTTAATTTTTCAATTCAGAATTACTGAAAGTGATATAATTCTTTTAATTTACAAATTTATTCATTTATTCTTCATTCCAGAGTACCGAATATGATCTCGCAGCGTAGATTTATATTTTTTACTCAGAAATGTTTGAACTGTTCAATTTATATTTATATTAAACTCTATTATATTACATGTATGTAAGATACAAACAGTTTTTTTTTCTTCGAAAATTTAAGAATTTTCATTTTTACCTTTCGTAGCATATGCGTGCGTATTCTTAAATGAAAATAAAATAACTGTATGATAACTATGTTCAGCTGATATTATGGAAATCGGTTCAAGATATATAGGGAGATATAGTTTCCACATTTCACACTATTAACAAATTATTCTTATATGAAAATATTTGAAGAAAGTTAAAGTTTTCTATACTATACATTATCTGTCTCAATTTTCAGAAAAGTACACATTTCAGTAATACGTTCTAGGATAGTATCCCCAACTCGGTTGAGTTGGTTATGGAGAAAAAAGTAATAACTAGTAACTTATAATTACTAATAACAGTAATATTCTTAAACAAGTATCAGTAGCGTTGTTTTGCAGCAAATTACTAAAGAATCATCATGTTCGAATAAAATTCCTTAACTAAACAGAAATTAATTCAAGGACGTGTTTTTTGAACATATTTAAATGTTGTGGAGTGTAGACGACCGTATCCTTACAACTAGATGGGTTAAATCTAATGACACATCTGACGGAAAAGAGCGTGAACTTCTGCAAAGGGGTTAGTAATATCGTATTATGGTGAATTCAGACAACAGATTAATTGTACGTACACAAAACTATGGAAGAGTTACTAACAAGACAATAATTTGATAATCATGAACAATATTGTTTTACTCTTTGACGCACCAAGGTCACAGTTTTCATTATTATTTTGAAGGGCCCAGTTAGATTCTGATGCCTCCTTATAGTATAAAATTCGTGTTGAAAGGATAAATGGTAAAAAATTTACTTCTCTTACCATGCAATCGGGCACTTATAGACGTACTCTAGATAATGCGTTGCTAGGTCAAATCCCAAAAAGACTTATTTCGGATCTGTAGATAACAAAGTATTCAACGGAGATTGCGTGATGAACCCCTTCAATTTGAAAAAATATAGTATGAACTACCTCTCGTTATACGAAGATGGAGTACAAGTTCCTACAAAACCTATTCAATCAGATTTCGCTTACAATAAACTGTATGTAGATGCATATCACACTCTCTTCTCAAGAACAGGTAGTCTGACCTGACCTTTCGGTAAACGACAACGGACATTGAAATCTCGTAAAAAACTTTAGTTTACATATGGAGGTGCTATTCTATAGTAAATAGCATAACGCGCGTCAACGACGTTTTGACTCATCGATACTTGCTCCTTATTTTGCTGTTTATATTCTTATCCACTACGGATTTCCTCCCAACACTGATGGGAGTTTCTACCAGTGGATCAGATTCCACTTTGGTTTGCAACTATTAACATTTCTACCAAAATTTTCTCGTTTTTCATCTAGATTAGCTATTTTAAGAAATTAGAATTTTTTTTTGCTCAGATGCCGAGAAAGTGGTATTATTCCACCACATTGAGAGAATTGTTATCAATACCTATTGTTCTTTTTTTATTACTTATCATTAGTGACTCTTCCAGCTACTTTTAGTATTTATTTTTGCAATCAAACTTATAAACAAAACAAATTCTCATCACATTTTTGTGATTTTTTATCGGCAAAGATTTATTTTTTGTTTTGATTGTAATTTTATGTAAAATTTCACTATAATAAATAATGTTTTCAGCAGGCTTCAATAGGCTTGAAAAGGGACCACATTGAGTCCGAAACGTTGCCATTTTTCAAAGAAACAATGTATTTGTTTTGATTTTACTGACCTTTACATCCGGAGAATGTTTTATACATTATAGGATAATCAACATTTAAATAAATAATACGAAAATATTGAAGGAATTAATGTAAGAAGTGAAGAAACTATAAAGCAAAAAATATAAAAGCTGCTAGAAAGAACTATAAAAATACAACAAAAATTTGTAAATTCCCTTGATATCTTTAAAATCTCATAAACTTTAATTGAAATACACACATATGAAAAATTTTTGAATTCTGTTGTTATCTGTTAATATCCCTTAAAAATGGTAAAATCCTCAAAGATCTTTGAAATAATTAGAGGTTCTATAATTCTTAATGTTGCTTAATCTTCTCTCCTTGAATTATTGAAATCCGCAGAAATCCCTTGAAATAAAATTCAATTCATTCCATGAAGTATAAATCATTTAAAAGCTCTTGAATATAATTTAAATTAATCTTATTCATTAAAGTTCCCTTTGAAAAAACCACCTAAATCTCTATGAATTCTTAAAATCCTCTGAAATTCTTGAAGATTAAAAAAAAATACATGAAGTCTTTTGAAATTCCTTGAAATACCTTACAATTTCTTGGAATCTGTGAAATCGCTAAGAATCTCGTAAGTTCAATGAAATTTCATTTATTTTCCAAGGTTAACTAGAGATCCCTTAAAAGATTTTGAAATCCTACCAAATTCTTTGTAATCCGTTCAAATTGTTAGTATTACTAGAAATCCGTTATAATCCCTTAAAATCCCTTGAAATCTTTTGAAATTCTTTGAAATACTTTGAAATCCCTCGAAATCCTTGAAAAACGTTGTTTGAAAATTTGTGAAAATACCTTAAAATCCCTTAATTTGATTTATTTTCGAAAGATGGCTGAAAATATCTTGAAATCTTTGTAAATCCTACAAAATTTTCGAAAATCCTTTGACATTCACGAAATCTCTTGAAATCCTTTGGAATTCCTTAAAATTTTTGTATACGTTTGGAAGTCTTTCAAATGCCGTGACATTTTTATAAAATCTGACGAAATTGCTTAAAATCCATAGAAATTTTCTGGAATTCCTTTAGATACTTTAAAATTTGTGGAAATCCTACGTTGAATAAATAAATAAATAAATTATTCGTTTGTACTTTTTCTATTTTTTGCATGAACTCTTTCAATATTTAAACATTCCTCATTGCTACACTGCTTTCCTTATAATGATTTAATATAATGAATTTTCTAGAATCTCGAAAAAAATTGAAAGAAATTTATCAAAGAAAAATCATTATAGACTTATACTAAATTTCCAATAATATTTTTTGAAAGAGGATTACGGAGGATTATAAAAGATTGCATGGCGTTGCATGAGATTGCATAGAGAGTATACACCAGATTGCAGGAGTAATTAACCCCTCGTCTTTAACAGAATCCTAAAGATTACAAATAAATTCTCAGAAATCGAGAGAATTCTGTAGAATCATACAAACTCTAATGAATTCTATTTAATTCAACTTGTATTATAAATATTTAAAGACAATTCAGTAGCCTTTGGAAGAATTCAAATGATTTCAAGTCAATTCAAAGATTTATACAGAATTCTGCAAAATCAAAAATGAACGTGTGCATCATAATCCAGTATTAGTTCAGTCGTCGACTAAAGTTGATGAATTTGGAAACAGTTGAAAAGAATTCCGTGCTTTCAGAAAAATTCAGAAAATGCAATACATTTGATTGAATTCTATGTACATACCTAGTTTTGATTTCCATTTTTTCCATTCACCGAATTCCGGTTAGCCAATATTTTATCTCAAAACATGTTAAAATAAAAAATTGATCTTTTTTCAAAGTTATTTCACGGTTCGATAAAACTTGAGCCCATTCGATGTGAACAGACAAAGACATTCATAATCTCATTATTTTTTTTTAATGCTCGAATCAAGGTGAAGTTACCGCGGTAGGAGAAATTACGTTGCGGGCTCGCAAGCATACTTGCAACTAGTTCTTCACTCAAATGCAATTTAAATTCGCTGTAGTATACAAAATGCGCACCAGACCAAAAAGTTTTTCGGAACTTTTTGATTTGCTTTTTTTTCTATCCGTTATTACAATCAATGTCAATACTTCTGGGACACCCTATATATTAACCTTGTTTTGTTAAAACTGACTCTTATCAAATGCAAATATCTCAGAAGGACAAGCCTGGCCCTCTATTGTAAGAACTAAGGACAATAGTATAGATTATACAAGATAATGAAGCAGTAGAATATTCATCAGTTACATTCATAACTGAATTCCTAATTAATACATTAACAAGTTTGTCCTCTAATCAGAAAAGATGAGGATTGTGTGTACCCTGCTCCTGTCCTTGGCCGTTATCCTGAATTCTATTGGTGAATATAATGATATAATATTTCCATAATATAGGTAAATTTCGTTTAAGCTTTAGGCAAATCAGAATTTTCGCGTTTTAATGTGCATGGAGAAATTCTATACATACCAACGGAATGCTAGAAAGGGGCAGGCGTTCGACCAACATTAATTTTGTGACCAGTCACAAGGTACCTTTCCACCCCCACGGTTCGATAATCTTAATTCTTGAGACGCAAATCGACGATAAAGTGTGATATATATAACATAATATATAATATAATAAATCGATCTATCTGAAGCAGAGAAAGACAAAAACTAACAACATAATTCTCAAATCACATGTCTCAATATACACTGGGAATCCCATTTGAGTACGGTTTCAAGCATGGTACTAAATGGCCTTGACTTAAATCGAACCTTTGTCTCTCCCTCCCTCTCTCCCTCCCATTTTTCTGAAACAATACATTTTTGAAACAAATAAATATATTTGGCGATTCTTCACACATAGTTTCAAAATTGGAAAAAGTAGAGTTGTAGGTAATGTTTCCTTAAAAGATTAGCCATGATTGATTCAAATTCAAACATTTCTTTAATTGGTAAGAATCGATAGTCGGAACAGTTAAATTATAAAAACTATTGATAAATCATTATTTTTTGTAAGTTTCAAACTTTTTACATAAAAGGAAATGTTTTTCTTCCAAAGACATGATTTGATCTTTGTTTGAACGTTTTAAGTTGATCAGCTATTCATATAAACTGCTTCAGGATTTTAAAAATTCTACTGTAGTTCCTGAAATAGAAATCGAACAATAATCGATTTTACAAGACGATTCTGAATCAATTTAATAATACAACACTTTTATTTAATTTCAAATCCTACTGTTTCAGGGTAAAATATGCTATTTTTAGCTCATTCAATTTTAAATCTTCCAATTAAAAAAAAAGAATAATTTTCAAATATTGCTAGGAATATGTAGAAATATTTGAGTGTTTGTTAAAAATGAGCAATTTTAAATCAAATATTCAACACTAAATAATTTAAAACTAAATCGATTGAAATAGAAAGCCTGAAGTCGTTCAAATTTCAGAGTGTTACATTTACATTTTCAGCGTTCGTGTGATCCACAATTGTGAAAATCAGAACAGAGTATTGTTATGTATTTTAAATAAACAATTAAAATTTTTTTTCAATTAGAAAGTTTTCTAAGGAAAGCGACGCACCTAGATATTACATTTTTATTTGCCCCCTCCCCCTCCCAACCTTGAAAAACCTTTTCATATATTTTTATTTTGTATATAAACTCCTCAAATTATGTTGTCACACATGTTAAGTAATGACCATTTTTTATTCGACATTATTTGCTTATTTTATAATAATAATTTATATTTAATATTTATAATTAGGAAAATAAGTATGTTCAGCAGATATTATGAAAATTGGTTCAAGATATATAGGGAGATACAGTTTCCGCATTTCACAGTATTAATAAATTACTTTTATATGAAAATATTTGAAGAAAGTTAAATTTCTCTATACTATAAATTATCTTTCTCAATTTTCTGAAATGTACCAGTGATCTATTCTAAAATGGTATCCTCTACTTGGTTCTATTTTTTTATGCAAAAAAATTATTACTTGTACATTATAATCAATAACAACAGTAGGGAAATTGGGGAATTGCGAGACAAACTTTTATTAATCTCCATAACTTCAACAAAAATCAAATTATTTGCAAGTTTTTAAACAAAATTTGTTACTAGGGGGAAAACCTAACTTCTCGTTGAAGCGGAACTTCGAAATTGATATCTGCCGAAAAAACATGCATGTTGAAAAAAATATGCAATTTTGGGATTGTCAAAAAAGTTGGGGAAATGTGAGACACAGTCTAAATTAAGTCAAAAATGAAAACTATCGATAGATCATATTTATTGAATGTTTGGAAATTACATGAATGTTATTTTCATTCCAAGAAAAATGAAAAAGAATGATGCTGAAACAGATACAAAATTATTAAAATTATTCGGATTCGCAATTCGGGCATGTAAAATAGGCTCCGTTCTTGACGCATTTCAAATAGACAGCTCGATCGCAAAAATCACAATGAATGGAATTGTTCCGGTTTCGTTTTGTTTCGGTTTTCGTCTTCAGAAGAAGGAACATGACGTTTCGCTATTGATTGTGCTCGACTTTTTCGCTTTTTTGGAACTGTTGGCTTTTCATCTCCTTCTTGACTTCTTTTTCTGCCTTTTTGCGCTTGGCAACAGCTTTCTCTCTCAATTCGGACACAACTTCAGGCGACGGATTGGATTCTTATGGATTTTAATCTGCTTAATCGCTTCCAGAACAAAGGAAAAGTCAATCGATGGCTCACGTTTGGCATAATAACGTAGCATTTCGACAAAAAAATGTTCACAAAAGATTAATTAGTAACCAAAAAAAATCAACTAAATTGATATTTTGTCGCAATTTTGCATGAAAAATGATGAACACGCATTGAGAAAATGCGATATTAGCTTGCAAAATGTCAAATATGTGGTGTCTCATAATTCCCCAAAAACACTGTCTCACAATTCCCCAAACGCTTTGATTTAGAAGATGGCAACTAATGGTTCACTCATTGAATGTTCATGCAAAATTCCTTCTGGAAATCGAAATATCAATGTCACACGATAATTATAAGCATATTTACTTGCGCTCATTCTTCGAAAAATGTTGTGAAAATAATACAAACAGGAACGCACTAAATAAATATTTGTAAATTTGTTTCCAAGTGGTTTTCGCACAGAGCTAACAAGTGCGTGTACACACACCACTTACTACTAGAAAAATGAGGTTGGTTTATGAGAAGACGAGGACCGCCATGCGCATGCGTAACTGTTCAAATGTGGTGTGAATTTGACGCGTCTCACAACTCCCCATGTCTCACAATTCCCCAATTTCCCTAATAATTACTAAAGAAACATCATGTTAGAATAAAATTCCTGAACTGAACAGAAATTAATTCAAGGACGTGTTTTGTGAACATATTTAAATGTTGTGTAGTGTAGACAACCGTAACTTTACAAGTAGATGGGTTAAACCTAATGACACACCCGACAAAAAAGAGCTTGAACTTCTGCAAAGGGGTTAGTAATATCGTGTTATTCTGAATTGAGACAAAAGATTAATTTCATTCCCAAAAAACTGTGGAAAAATTACTAATAATACAATAATTTGATAATCATGAAAAATATTTGTTTACTTTTTGACGCATCAAGATCACATTTCTGAGTATGTTTATGGGCCCACTTACATTATGATGTATCCTTATATAATAAAACTCGTGGTGAAAGGATACAGGACAGAAAATTTACTTCTCTTACATGTGTCGAGGTTAAAGCCATTACCATACAATCCGGCATTTATAGACATACTCTAGATAACGCGTTGCTAGATCAAATCCCAAAAAGACTTATTCTCGGATGTATAGATGACAAAGCATTCAACGCAGATTGCGTGATGAACCCCTTCGATTTGAAAAAATATAGTATAAACTACCTCTCGTTATACGAAGATGGAGTACAAGTTCCTACAAAACCTATTCAATCAGATTTCACTTACAATAAGCTATATGTAGATGCATATTACACTCTCTTCTCAAGAACGGGTATTCATTTCCAACAAACGTCGCAAGATGTCGCAAGAATATTATGCCAATGGTTTATGTCTTTCCGCTTTTTGTGTAATACCTGACATTTCGGTAAACGACAACGGACATTGAAATTTCGTAAAAAAAGGGAACAGGAAACTGTATCTTGTATGCAGAATATGAGAATGTTATAGAAATTGATGCAGCTCTTCAAGTTATGTTAGAGTTTCGAGCATAAATAAGTAAAACGAGTAGTAACTTTCTTCTTGCTTTTGATCATACCCTCACCATTTTTTTCCAGTGGACTTGATTAGTTTCAATCAGTGAGATAAATCAGGAACTCAGTCTCATTTTAGAGTTCCGAACACTATGTGTTCAGTCATTAGATAATTAGACCGCCTTGTTCTTTTCAAGAGTTATCTCGTCAGGTACATTCTAAGAGCAACTGGTTATCGAAGTATCAGCACGGAATTGAGTGGTACAACGGTAAAGTTAATTCGTACATCAATGAAAATAATTAGTGACCGTCCGTAATTAAGGTGGAATGCAAACAATGTTTTGAATTCTTTGAATTCTTCTGAAAGCATGGGATTATTCTCAACTGTTTCCGCATTCATCAACTTTGGTCGATGGTGAACTGCTACTGAATTAATATGCAATTGATTTTTTAATCCTGCAGAATTCTGTAGAAGTCTTTGAATTCCATTAAATTTATTTCAATTCTCCTAAAATCTTGAAAATTCACGTTGAATTATTGTAAATACCTTCAAGTGTTTTGAATTCTGCAGAACTTTCTCGACTTCTTAGAATTCTGTAGATTAAAAAAAACGAGTGTATCCTAATTCAGCAGTAATTCACTGTCGACTAAAGTTGATGTATTCGGGAATAGTTGAAAATAGTTCTATGTTTTCGGAAGAATTTAGAACATTAAAAATAAATCAAATTATGTCCTAAATTTTTTAAGATAACTCAAAAGGCGTTAAAGGAATTCCAAAGATTACAAATAAATCCAGTAGTAGTTCAGCCGTCGACAGGTGTTGACAAATTTGGAAATAGTTTAAGGGAATACCATATTTTCACAAGAATTCAGACAATTCAAAGTAAATCAAGTTATGTCATGAATTATGCAAGAGGATTCAATAATCTTTAAACAGGGGAGTTAATTACTCAATTTTCGCCGTACACTAGATTGCACGATTGCAAGATGGCATGGGATTGCAAAATATTCCATGCATTTTAGGAAATTCATTATAGAATATCATTATATGAATAATAATTATAGGATAATTAACATTTGGATAAATAATACGAAAATATTAAAGGAATTAATGTAAAAAGTAAAGAAACTATAAAGTAAACAATATAAAAAACTGCTATATAGAACTATAAAAATAAGCAAAAATTTGTGAATTCCCTTGATATCTTTAAAATCCTTAAAATTTAATTGAAATACACACATACGAAAATTGTTTGAATTCTGTTAAAATCTGTTAATATACATTGAAATTAGTGAAATCCCAAAATCTTCGAAATGATTAGAGGTTCTATCATTCTTAATCTTGCTTCATGTTCTCTCCTTGAATTATTGAAATCCGTAGAATCCCTTAAAATAAAATTCAATTCATTCCGCAAAGTACAAATCATTCGAAAGCCCTTGCATATAATTTAAATTAATTTTATTAATTAAAGTTCTCTGTAAAAAAAACCATCTATATCTCTATAAATTTGCAAAATCCCTTGAAATTCTTGAAGATTAAAAAAATCCTTGAAATCTTTTGAAGTTTCTTAAAATAGCTTAAAATTTGTTGAAATCTGTGAAATCGCTAAGAATCCCGTAAATTCAATGAAATTTCATTTATTTTCCAAAGTTACCTAGAGATCCCTTGAAATATTTTGAAGGCCTAAAAAATTCTTTTCAATCCCTTAAAATTGTTAGTGTCCCTTAAAATCCCTTGAAATCTTTTTAAATTTTTTGAACTACCTTGAAATCCTTCGAAATATTTCGAAATCCTACAAAATTCTTTGAAATCCCTTGACATCTTTGAAAAACGTAAAAACCCTCCAAAATACGTTAAAATATTTCGAAATTCCTTCAAATGCGCCAAAATATTTTAAATCCCTTGAATCCCGATGAAATCTTTTAAAATTAATTGAAATATTTATAAATTTCATAAAATCCTTTCAAAAGCCTCAATACGCCTTACAACTTTCCGATATACTTTGAAATCTTTCGAATCACGTGAAATTTGTATCAAATCTGACAAAATATTTTAAAATTCATAGAAATGATCTGAAGTTCAAAATAAATTAAACTCATTCAATAAAGTTCTTTAAAAAAATGTTTTGAACTTCTATAATTCGTCAAAACCCTTAAATCTTATGAAATTCCCTGAAATACCTTAAAATTCCTTAATATAATTTATTTTCTAAAGATCGCTGAAAATATGTTGAAATCTTTGTAAATCCTAAAAAATTCTTGACAGTCCTTTGACATTCCTGAAATCTCTTGAAATCGTTCGAAATTCTTCAAAATCTTCGGGTATGTTTGGAAGTCCTTAACATGTCGTGAGATTTTTATAAAATCTGAGAAAATTGCTTAAAATCCATGAAAATATTCTGGAATTCCTTTAGATAATTTGAAATTTGTAGAAATCCTACGTTAGATAAATGAATAAATCATTCGTTTGTACTTTTTCTATTTTCCTGCATGAACTCTTTCAATATTCAAGCATTCCTCATTTCTATACTGCATTCCTCGTAACGATTTACTACAATAATTTTTCTAGAATCACGAAAAAAATTCAAGGAAATTCATTAGAAATCATAATAGGTCCATACTATATCTCCTATAATATATTTTTTAAGGAGGATTACAAGGGATTGTAAAAGATTGCATGGGGTTGCATGAAATTGCATAGAGAGTATACACCAGATTGCAGGCGTATTTAACCCCTTGTCTTTAACAGAATTGAAAATATTACAAATGAATTCCAAGAAATCGAAGGAATTATGCAGGATTCAAAAGACTGTAATGATTTTAAATTAATTTAACGTGTATTACAAATATTTTTTAAAAATTCAAAAAACTTTGAGAAAATTCAAATGATTTCAAGTCAATTCAAAGATTTATCCAGAATTCTGTAAAATCAAAAATGAACGTGTGCATCATAATCCAGTAGTAGCTCGGCCGTCGAAGAAAGTTGATAAATTCGGAAATAGTTGACCAGAATTCCGTGCTTTGAGAAATATTCAGAAAAGGCAATACATTTTATTGAATTCTACATATATAAATCAGGGACTGTCACTTATTATTTGAATAATTTTAGAATCATATATTCTCATTGAAATTATTTGTGCTACGCACACCAAATTTCAGTGAACCTAGCTTTCATTTCCATTTTTTTCGTGAACCGAATTTCGGTTAGCCAATATTGTATCTCAAAACATGTAAAAATAAAAAAATTGATCCTATTGCAAAGTTATTTCACGGTTCGATAAAACTTGAGCCCATCCGATTCAAAAAGACAAACACATTCGTAATCCGCATCAGACGGAACAATTTTTTTGGACTTTCTGATTTGATTTCTTTTCTCTCCGTTATTACAAGGAATGACAATACTTTTGGGACACCGTATATATGTTCCATGTAGAAACCAGCTCTCTGTAAAACGCGAAATATTGCATGAATGGTGACATCAATTTAAAAAAGCACGTGTAACCAAGTCGTGTTTTGTTGAAACTGACTCTTATCAAATGTAAATATCTCAGAAAATCAAGACTGGCACCTCTAATGTAAGAAATAACGACAATAGTATAGATTACACAAGCTGATGAAGCAACGAAATATTCATCGGTTACATTCTGAATTGAATTCTTAATTAATACAGTAACCAGTTTGTCCTCTATATAATTAGAAAATATGAGGATAATCTGTACTCTGCTCTTATCCTTGACCGTTATCCTGAATTCTATTGGTGAATATAATAATATAATATTTCCATCATATAGGCAAATTCATTTTAAGCTTTGACCAAGCCAGAATTTTTGTATCTTAATGTGCTTGGAGAAATTCTATACATTCCAACGGACGTAGATATAAACTGCCCTTTTTTGCGTGTGTGTAAATAGTATGTAAATGGAAATAAAATAATTCTGATAAAATAATAATAATGATAATAATTCTGATAATAATTCTGCAAAAAAGTTCTAAATTTTTAATTTAAAAGTGTATACATTTCCTTATGCCAACGGCGATACCACGCTGAAAACACCAGTTCTCGTAAGATCACTGAAGTTAAACATTGTTGGGCGCGGTTAGTACTTGGATGGGTAACCGTTCAGGAATACCTGCGTGCTGTTGGCCCGTCGTGGGTGTGGTGAGCCCACATTGGTAGTAAATATCCACCTAGAAACACTACCCGAATCGGGTAGTGAGGCAATGAACTTTCGAGTTCGAACTGCTAATCTATGTATGTATGTATGTATACATTTCCTTATACGAAATTTAATTGGGCATTTTTTTTCTTCCAATAACAAAGTTGCGGCTTTTGCTATTTCAAAGAAAAACTCGAAAACCTCGTTATACAGAATACCAAATTTTCATGATCGTCAATTTTTAACGGAACTTTACGTTTCGGCACTCACAGAGTTCGAAAATCATAAAATATTGTGAGAGTTGTTTGTATTGTATGTATGTGCAGTTACCTGCATTTTATGGTCACGTTTACGTTTGAAGGATGGATCCAATCATGTCAGCCTTCTGACAATTTTTGAAGATCCTAAAATGTAGGTGAAGTTCAGTAACTAGATATTTTGGACTAAAAATAAAAACCTTACAGCAATTGCTTCAAAAATTTAAAAATTGTTAAAAAGTAGTAAGGAACTAGTTTTCTCAAATATATGGGAAAAATGACTATTTTCACAATTAATTTGAATTAGACTTCATCGTTTCAAAGCATCCTTTCCCTTTGTAGTATGTAAAATGAACCAGGAGCGTTACCGGATATTTCATAAATAGTAGATTATGTGCCAAGGGGAGAAGGTCAGCGATTTCCATTGAGCGTTAGATCTTAGAAGTTTCTAGACTAGAAGTTTATGGTAACGCATTCAAAGTCAAAATTGTATATTCTAATATGGTAGATCCAATATGGTGATTGACAATTCGAAATTTTTATCAAGATTTCATGAACATTTATATGACGGATTTTAAAAATTTCCGATTATAATTCGAAATTCAAAATCACCAAATCCAATATCGCTGATCCAATATAGCGATTGATATATCATGCTTGAATTTGTTTGCGCTACATTAATTTAGGATTAAATATTATGCAACATTACTTCTCACAAATTCTAATTGTTCAAATTCCGTGCGACTTATCTATCGTAAAAGGATCTAAACAGGTAAACAACAAAGGATCATCGACCAGGTCAAACCGACATTCTTGTTCAAATTTCATGAAAGTCCATGCTTAGGGCTTCATAAGTTTCTGATCATGCATCTAAAGTACAAATTACAAAATCCCATATGGCGTTTGAGAATTAGACATTTTTGTTAAAATTCAACGAAACTTTGTACTGACGGGTTTCTGATTATGAATCTGAATTCAAAATTGCAAAATTGAATGTTGAAGATACATTATCGCGGTTGATCATTAAAAATTTTTGTTCAAATTTCGTATCTAGTTGTTTCAAGATTGCCTATTTTGAATTTGATGTAAAAATTACATTATTTAGTGAGGAGGCCATAAAACTTTCTATTCAGGGGTTCACGCAGTGAGGGAAAGAATAATTTTCGAAAGTAATGATATTCGGGAAATAATTGGTGAATCAACTAACTGGGGCTGCGACAATTTTAAGAGGCAACTAAGATATTCGTGATTCGCTTTTGAAGTGCAACAACGAAAAGGGCAATATACGTACAGGGTCGACTCAACTCAAATTCATACAAAATATCGATTAGTAAGCTCATAGGTAACTAATGACAAGAATCGTGCGTTACTGACAATATGAATAAATAAGTTTGCCTGTCAAGGACTACACTAAAATTTCACAAAATGTGACTAGATGCACAGGCAACATTGATCAGCAAGCTTATTGGTGACTATTGACAAGAATTTTGCTCTAGTAACAACTTGTTATAGTGCATAGTCAATAAATTTGACTTTCAGAACCAACTAAAATTATGTTTGCGCTTCCGAGGGTCAGTTTAAAAAAATTCCAGATGTTTCACACGAATCAAGTAAGATTGAACATACTGGGCGGATTTGTTGGCATTAAGAATCAAATTGGATTCGTCCTGCTCGCGAAGATTCTCAGTTCGCCTCGGTATCAGTTCCTCCAGGATAGAGCAAAGTTGCCACCATATTTCAAAATTCACAATTCGCGACAACAGAACCGACCTAGTATTTCAGCGAACGCTACAAAAAGAGAGCGAGTTTCGAAAAGAGTTTGAAAATTCTCAGTAACATAAACTTGGAGAATGTAACAAAGAAACCTACTGGTAAGTTACCGAATATACGAGAATTTACAAGAAAGTTATTTGAAGAATTGTGAACCAATTATACCTTCTTCTGGTAGAGAAGAGTTTTCATTAACAATATATAAAGGTGTTTCCTTCGGAGATAATTTAGATATGTTGCACTGTTCGATTGGTGTTTGCCAATGCCTATCACAAATTGTTTTAGAACTCGATGAGTCGGTTGATTTAATGGTAGAGCTGATTCTTCTATCAGATTAAGTGAAGATCCACAATCTACGAGTAATCAGTCTTTTTTCCATGCGTTTTTATTCCTTGTATGCACTGCAATTGTCCATATATTGCTGATATTCATTCATTTCTTCGTATTCTTTCTGTTCTTGAATCTCCTCTTGCGTCATTTCCTCATACTTGCAAGTAATTTTCCTCTTTTTCTGGTTCCCTCCTTGTCCGGACATGAGTTTGAGGTGGTCGTTTATGGTTTTGCGTGCTATGAAAGTTTTGGGGCTCAAAGTAGCATTGCGCTGCGAGGTGTCCCATTTTTCCGCATTTATTGTACTTCATTTGTGATCGATCGGCCAGTAGAATATTTTGAATCGGTGTTGCAAATGATAACAGAGTTGAATTTGTCCTAGGCCTGGGTATAGATGTTAACATTTGTTGTCGTTAAAACTGACATATAGGTTTATTCATAATAGGATTCATTATTTCATTCATGTTTTTCTCTTTAATCCGTGTTTCCGCCTCCAATGCTTCTTGCAAAGCTTCATTTAGATTTGTTGATTTGGTCGGCCTTACTTGTCGTGAAATTTCGTCGCGTTATTTCATAATATACTTTTTCACTGCAGTTTTTTCTTTCATTTTCAATAAAAATTTTCTTTCTCTTTCTAAATTATGTTCAGATGTTTATGAATAAGTTACTTCATTGTAAACTCTCCTGAAGCGTCGACTGTACATTTATACATTTTCAAATCCTTTTCCCCCATTTTCTTATTTTGTTCTACCTAATCGTCGCGTCGCTTCCATTCAATCACGAGGGGCTACACACTAAGAAATCTCAGATTGCTGCGCTGGAAATCTTAAGAGAATTCTTGGAGAAACTCTTGGAAATATCTCAGCAATCTAGCATCCGTAAGAAATCTTGAGAATCTTTGGCCAAGTGTTTACAGGGATGAGGTGGTGTGAAGCGTTCCGAAATTCGCTCCTATGCGTGGAACAAACAGCCGACTGAATCCAAAAGCGGCTGAGTTTATCAGAGTCTGTAGAATCCCACTTGAGTTCTGATAGCGAGCAGTGTTTCGAATCTCAGAATTCCGACAATCTCAACGAAATCTTGGAAGTCTCGATAATCATTCAATACAGATTGCCGTATCCACAGTTTTAAGATGTTTAGGTTTCGTTGTGAGTAGCCCCTCGAATCATCATGAGTTTTGAGGAGGTCACATGGGAAGAGAGTGCAGCAAGAGAGAGAGAGCATATACATGCTTTGCTTAGCCTGTCATTAGTGGGGATATCTAAGAGGGATCTTTAGAACAATTGCGAATCGCCGCATAAAAGGGATACGCGAATAGAGAGAGAAAGTATAGACTATCGAAAGCATACTTCTAAGAGAGAGAGAGAGAGAGAGAGAGAGAAAGTGAGATATCCGCCCAGTGCTGGACACAAAATTTAAGAGCGTAATTTTAACGTCCTAAAAACGTTTCTTGGTTGTACAAATGAAAAGACGTTAATTGAACGTTTCAGAAGCTGTCCAATATCAGACCAAATAATGTTCTGAAAACGCATCATGTTCCAAATACGTCCTTAAAACGTCTCTGGAACATTCGATGTTTGAGATACGTTATTTGGACTGACTTAAGACGTTTTTGAGCCGTTCTAATAACGTTCTATAACGTTTTTGCCTATTGGGCGTACGGTCGGTCGGTCGGTCAATCGGTCATTTTTTTCAAATTCACTTCCGTCTTAAAGGAGGTTTGACTTTAATAATAATTTTTGTTCAACTTTAGTTTATCGCTCACCATAGATTATATTTCGTACAAGTTTCTACCACTTTTTATAATCTACTCTTCTTTACGCAAAGATTCTTTGTTTCATTCGTAGACTCATTGCTGGGGTGTGGATCAATATTTTCTGAAAGTTGGCACTTCGTTCACAAGGGAGACCGTTAACACCTTTGTGCGTGGATCAGTACGTCTCGACGTTGAGTTTTCTACTTGGCTGCTGCGTTCCGCTACTGAGTTGATAACTACTTTCTCGTATTTTTTAGACTTATCGTGGTTTGTTGAATGCTCTATGACATTACGATCTATGTATATAACGTTCCCAATATGTTTTTATTCCCTTGAGTTTTTCCGAAAAAAAATTTTTTTATAGTTAAGGGCTGATATATCCACCCTAAGAGACTATTTTTCTCACTTAATGGTTTTTGACGGGTCTTTCCGTGGATAAGATCAGGAGTTCGTGCTGAGTTCTGGGGAACTTTCCTTGTGCAATTGCGTAGAATTACGGTATCTTCTTGTCAAAGTGAATTCCATGGAATTCTTACTTTTCTTCCTCTAAGTTCATTTCAAAGATAGCTCAGTTTGATGTAGATTCCGTAGAATTCGGGTCGTTTGAGTCCAACCCAGCAGGATCGGTAAAATGTTATTTATGCGTGGAAGGTCTGGAGCGCCAGATGAACTAAATAATTCATATAGTTATAATTTTTTTCAAGTGAACTATGATGAGTCTAGGACGAGCGGGTGACGAGAACTGACGCCGTTACGAGACTAACGTCCTGCCGAGACTGTAGAAGCGACCCGAGCAGGCGAGTTATAAAGTACAGTATCTATCAGCGCTTCTAAAACTTTCTACTAGTCATACATGCTACGTGGCTTGTCAAGAAGTACATGAGCAGATGCGTAATAGATGCGGGTTTTATATTGTATTGATTAGTATTTTCGTTGGATACAATTATTATATAGAGAGTATTATTGTGTCATTTATAAACAGAGTACATAACAGGGTACAAAATCCAAACTAATAATGAATTCTCTCTACCAAAATAACCCCCATTCCTGAAACCCCTCCCATTCTGAAACGTACCATCCATTCTGGGACCCCTTCCATCTTAACCAATCTATACCATTTATTGTATTTTGGCTCCATAATCTTTTCCCACCTCTTCTCTTCCTGCTCCTCGATCATTTATCCTTCTGCTTCCTGTCACTCCCACCCCTCGTCACACATTCTCCGTTCCCTTCTAACTTGCCATCTCTCCACCTCCCATCTTGAATTTCCCGTGTTCCCTCTCCTTTCTCTATTTAATATTTCCTGCAGGCATACTTGTGCAACTTTGCTACCCTTACCACTCTTAAGTTTCTCTTAAAAATTCCAGACCCTTTTCCTCTGCCTTATCACCAATTTCTGTCTCCCTGTTTATTCTCTCAACATATATCCCGGCAGTTCCAGCTCACTTCCATAACCCATCTCAGCAATCGCTTTTGCATATTTTCTACTTTTTTGTACTCCTTCCACCCACAATTCTTTACTCCATAACACATCACAGCATGGCCCCCACATCCTGAAAAAGGGCCCTCTGGCCACAATATTTTGCTGTGTATTTTGCGATACAAAGGCGAGAAACATAAATCTTAAATAATGAATGGATTTGTGAACTTTCTTCGTTCAAATAAGGTGAATTCACTTACAAGTGACTATTAGGTTGAAGATTCATATTGTGAAAACAGTAGCTGGTGAGCCGCGGGCTCCCCGCGGTCCCAGGCCCTCTGACTGCAGTCAGGCCATCCACCCCTTCGTGGGGGCCATGCATCACAGACCATACCAGTGAGTCAAACAGTTATACTCTCATCTGTTGGTCCACTTTGAATCTTCTTTTTCCAATCCCCCACACTTGACCCATCACCTTACTCGCACTTTCCATCATTTTTTTCACTTGCAGATCATTTCCACTTCCCGCTTCGAACCAGAATCCTATATAACGAAATTCCTCTACCATTTCCACCATTTCCCCATTCATGTTCCATCCATACTTTACTTCATTCTTTCTCTTCCTGAAACATACTATCATTGTCTTCGTCACATTAATTGTCTGGTCTTTCTCTCTCACATACTCTTCGAATCCTTTTATTAGCAAGTTAATTCCACTTTCATTCTCTTCCATAAGCACCACATCGACCACGTACGCTAACGAGTATTTTCTTTCATTTCCTAGAACTGTACCCCCTTTACCTTTCTTTTCCATTTTCTCTTCTAGGTCTGCTAACAATATGCTAAACAACAACGGGCTTAGAGGGCACCCTTGCCTGAGACTCCTGCCTGTCCAGAACTCCTATTCTTTCTGTTCCCCGATCCTCACCCTTGTCTTCTTCTCCGTACAGACCTCTTTTATCCTCTCAATCAGCTCTTTATCCACTTCCCTTTCTTTAATTGCCTTCCACAAAACCGGTTTTCCTTTTTTTCTGTCCCAGATTCCTGTTGACTACATAATTCAGAACGAATATGTTGTCCACTGTCACCATCCCCTTCCTGAATCCTGTTTGGTTGTGTGAAATACTTCCTTTTCTTTACACATACATGCAAAACCCTTGTTTTCCACCGTTTACAGACATTGAAAATAACCGATTCCGCACTGTGCGCGAAAGCAATAAGCAAAATCCCCAACATCGATGACCAAAACGCTGTCACCGGTTAGCAAAATGGTCTTCACGGTTTTTCAACCGGTTTTTGGTGTCAAAAGTGACCGATTTTTGGTCGATGACGTGGCGCATGCGCAATGCCCACCTTTCCGGGCAACAGTGGAAAAAGTGGACAGATGGAGTGGAAAAAGTAAATGAACAGTGATACAAGTGAGGCACAGTGAAAAAAGTAAATGTTATTTCGGGTGGGTTCGTGCTGCCTCGGGTGTACTCGTGCATCTTGCGCAGCCAACTTCATTCTATTTTCCGACTCTCGTCCCTAACCTAAAATTAATTTCCTGAAAAGTCTCGAGTTGTGTATTTTGTATGTACTTTTGTCACTTGGCAAAAGCAAAAAAACACCGTCAGTTTCTCCGAAAATACTGTGCTTGGTTTTTTTCACGAAAAATCGGAAATTTTGAAGCCCTCAACATTACGGGCCAACTATTCAATTGTGAGAACCAGCTTATTATTACTGCCATATTATTGCCATGGTTTTGATAATTGCCATTGTCATTGTTGCGTCAATCGGCAACAAATCGCCTTCTTTTTACACAAAAAACAGGTAAACAAAAACTAGCACTTTTGAACAAATTATAGAAAAAGTATCGTGTCCCACACATTGAAAAAGCGACGATTTAAAACTCTTGTGATAGCCACCCTCGCTCCGCTCGGGTAGCTAACTTCACACTCGTTTTAAATCTCTCGCTTTTTCAACTTGTAGCACAATATACTATTATTACAAGCTAAGGTGCAAACGGCAAAAAAATCATATAAATGGATTTCGCTGACGAAGACAGCATTGCAAGTTTCGGTGACCTACAAAAAATGATAGAGGAAGCAGACAACATTGTGTTGGACTTTTTGCCAAAAAAATCAAAGTTCTAGGTACTTAGCGTGTGCATGACACGCTGTGCACCTATCACTCGGAACTTGTTGACATAAAATGCGCTCACGGTATGATAAGGTGGAAATGACACCGTCCTGGCATGCGAAAATAAAACCCTCTGTACCTGAATTAAGCCCTGATGATTTGAGGAAAGCAAAAGCTTGCTCCTTCGACAAGCACTGTTTTTCTACATTTCTGTGAAAGTTTTCGTGCATTTTCTTGTCGAGTAGCTGTTGGTGAAATTTTCCAACCTCTGCTTTCTTTACTTTGGCTTTTAGAAGTGAAGCATCTAGATGGAGTAATGCACTTTCCTCACTTCTGATGTTGAAGGCCAAGGGTCTCGGCCGCTTGCTCCGCCGCTTTGTAAAGGAACGCTCCTTCGCCAATCATCTCGTGGTTCCTGACCATCTTTAGGACAGGATCTCTGCCATTCGCAACGATGCAAGCTGTACTTAGAACAATTCGGTTATGAAGAGACTGGAGATTCGGAAGTCCGCGTCCGCCTTGACGGCGTGAAATGTATAATCGCGGAACTGACGAATTGATATGCAAGCTTTTATGCATATGCACGATCTTACGTGTGGTGACATCAAGGGCCTTAAGCTCGTTCTTCGCCCATTGAACCACCCCAAACGAATAGAGTAGAACCGGGACGGCAAGCATGATAGTCGCAAAAACCTTGTTCAACTTTCAAATCTGTCGAAGAAGATGCTTGTATCTGCTTCGAAGAGACTCCTTCACTGATGTTACGTCTTGAATGCGGCTTTAAGGCACGCCCAGGTATGTTTAGGTCTCCAAAGTATTGAGATGTCTAATGGCACTTACATATATGCACAAGCTCTGGGTCCTTGGGAACGCCAGTAATCTTTCCTTTCTTCAGATTAATTTTGGCACACTTGTCCAAACTAAAGTCCATCCCAATCTCTCCTGTGTAGTTCTTGACGATATTTATAGGAGTTTGAAGTTTGCTTTTACCAGAGGCATAGATCTTCAGGTCATCCATATAGAATACATGTGTGACCTTATGCTCGCGCTGATTAGTGTCGCCTTAGAGGTATCCAGGAGAATTTCGTAGTGCGAGAGATAGAGGCAGAAGTGTGATGCAAAAAAGCAAAGAGCTCATGGTATCACCTTGAAAAACACCCCTCTGGAAGGTGACGTTGTTCGTTGTCACACGATAATTTCTAGATGAGGTAATAAATCTAGTTTTCCAAAGAGGCATCAATCTCTCTATGCATCTCACTATGTCAATTACGTTACAAAATTGCACAATTCAAGTCATAAAACAAGTTCCTACAATTATTTCTTTCCAAGATGATATGTTCGTGGAAAACGGTCTGTAATTGGTGAACAATATCATATTTTGAAATGTGAAAAATTGCGTTGCATTCTAGACACCTTAAGGAGCGTCTGTGAATTCTTTCAGCATTTTTAAGACGTCTTGTTTTACATCAGCGCTATCGTAAAGAATTTTTGAAACAATGATATGCATATTGTTAAATTCAGGAGACATGAAGCTTCCACGTGTAAATGGCTAGAATTTTCTGCGATTTCTTTAACGAGTTGCGAGCGATCAAACTGAGGGTCGCGTACTTTAGACGCGGAGTTTAATTATATTATAGCAGGCTTTGTAACGCTCTGTTTTCAGAAGCGTTACAGGCTCATAACACGGTGATCGCGAATAAAAGTTCCTATGTGCCAAAGCCGTTAAACGAGAAAAATGTATAGGCCTTTATGGAATTCTTCACCTTAATTACAACCTTATTCACAACTCGCGATGTACCAACATAGGATTTTGTACTTTAAACAAAAATTTAATCCTGTAATTCTTGTTTCAGAATTAAGTTCACAGTCCAAGCGTGTGCCAGATGGTGAACCTAATCCAGCTGTCCGTCGCTGTAGACCTTCCTCTTCTTCTTCTCCTGGCAGATGTTCTCCAGAGACGACTCTTTCTCTTGCCACACCTAATTATTCTGCCAGGTCTCCACCACCTACCGAGCCACGTCTTCGGGACAGGTCCAGGTCTCCTCTCAGGCAAACTTTTCCAAGCGTACTTGGATATAGATTTGAAGAACTTGAATTTATTCGACTAAGTCCCCACAACAATCCGAATCGAATCTATGAACTTCGAAGATACGTTTTTCCTCCCAATAAACCAATTGGATGGAGAACCACAAAATTTGTCATTTTGCCCATGCCAACCGAAGAAAAAATTGTATTATCAACGTTCAAGGGCGACGTCTGTGCAATATTAGACAAAATGGGCAGCCACACGATTCTTCGTCCAATACTTAAACAAGGTTTTTCGAGGACAAAACGGGCGAAAATAAACGTGAATAGCGGCGTAGTTGAAGAATTGACAGCAGAAGAAATTGCAGAATGTCCACTAGTATCTAATAAAGAATCAATCACAAAGAGTTATACAGTATTCGGTTCGTTCACTTCTTTAATTATTATGAAACAATTCAGTTTACAATGCGTGACTCCCAAATCTTTTGAATTAAGAATTTTTCAATTTCCACAATTTTAAATTTCAGTTTGGAAGACTCATGATGTAATTTTTCTTGTTTCTTGCACTTGAATTTTCTTTTATTTCCGCTTCATACTCTTTTTTTTTAATTCAATAAATGTTGATACACAGGCTTATGTTGAGTTCTTGAATTTTGAATTTTTTTCTGTCAACAACTTGTAAAAAACCAGAAAGTTTTTCAGGATTTGTATGTAAAATTAGCATTTTAACCTCTGAATGTTATCTGCTACTTGTTTTCTCCACAGTCATATTGAAAATGAAAGATTCTCAATTCGGCGTTCAACTCACCTGCCCATCTTCGCAGTCCCAGATTTTCGCGATGGGTGTGAGGGTATTGTACGCAATTTTGTTTGTTGCTAAAATTTATTTCTAAAGGATTCGAAACCTTTTTGATGAAAGAGAAAATTTCAATTGTAAATGATTTTCTGATATTGGGTACCAGTTAGCAAAAGGTGCCACACCTACAATTAGATATCTGGGAATATTTAAAATGAGTCAGGTTTAACATTTTTTTAAATTGATTTTAGGTTTTGAAGATATCAAAATATGTCGAAACAGAAACTGGAAGACGTTGGGAAACTTTTTTCAATGATGTACGAATGAAAGATTTGTGCAGATTTAGACAAAAATTTCTAAGCTTTTTGAGAATTTTGAAAAGTATCTAGGAAAAAAATTTTGCTTAGAGTTGCTATCGTGCTACAAATCAGGACCCTGGGAGAGTAAAGTTTTTGAAGATTTTAAGAATTAAAATGAAATGAGCGGTCACGTTTAGTGGAAAAAAACGTTATTGCCCCTTGAGAAAGTTTAAAACATACGGAAAATAATTATTTAAATAATGGTTTTTTAAAATTAATTTGTATCTTACTGTCTCTGCTTACCCATTTTTTGTATTATTCAAGTTTATCAAATCATAGTTTACTTGTCCAGGAAAAACATTCCCTGCAGACTTTGCTGTTTCTATTTTTTTACACAATATTCTTCAAATCTTTTTGGGTTTGCTGTAAAAACAGTAGAAGCTACAGCTTTAAAAAAAAAGAATCTGATTTCCTATAAAAATATATACTTTAAAAAAATGCAATTCGTTTTAAAAGTTTTCATGGGTCAGAACCGTTGAGTGAGAAAAATGATAGAAATTTTTGGAATTGGGCCCCTCAATTACAACTTCATTTAAAACTCGTGACACACCAACATACGATCATGTACTTGAATTAAAAATGCGATTCTGTATTTCTCGTTTCAGAACATTCTTCAGACCCGACTCTTTCTCTTGCAAGACCTCATTCTTCTGCCAGGTCTCCACCACCGGCTCAACCATCTTTCCGTGCCAGGTCCAAGTCTCCTACCAGGCAACCTTTTTCAAGCGTACTTGGATATAGACTTGACGAACTTCAATTTATTCGACTGAGTCCCTACAACAATCCGAATCAGATTTTCGAACTTCAAAGATACGTGTTTACTCCCGATAAACCAATTCGATTGAGAAGGATCACTCATATCCTTAATCCAATGCCATCCGATGAACAAATTGTATTATCAACGTTCAGAGGCGACGTCTGTGCAATTTTGGAAAAAACACCAAAAAGACACACGATCCTTCGTGCACTATACACGAGTAAACCTGTTTTTGCGGAGTCTAAACGTGCGAAAATAAACATGAATAGCGGCATGGTTCAAGAAATGACCACAAAAGAAATCGAAGAATGTCCAATATCTCCCAAAGAAACAATCAAACAGAGGTATAAAGTATATCGCGTGTAAACCAAAATTCTTGACACGGTTAATAAAGTTTCAAAAGTCAGGTTTACTTACAGGTTACTTTGAATATCACAAATGTTATGTCACATGATATTGTGTCATCTAAAATAAGTTTTATTTTAATTTTTGTATGTTAATTCAATTGTTAACGATTTCAATTATGAAACCATTTAGTTTACAATGCGTAATTCTAAAATCCTTCACATTAAAAATTTCCCATTTCAAACGTCTATTTTCGATTTCAAAACTCATAAAATGCAGTTTTAAAGACTTAAGTTGTCGTTTGCACTTGAATTTTATTTTATTGTAGCGACATACCAATTATTTAAAAATGGGTGGGTTTCCATAAGTGATTGGTTTTTTTTTTTTGAGGACATTCTCTACTGTTTCTAAGTTTGAAAGTGAATTTTTTTACGACTGAAATCGTTTAAACCATTTTTCTAAAACGATACATTTTTTGAACAAATAACTATATTTGGCGATTCATGACACCTAGTTTCAAGATCTAAAAAAGTAGAGTTGAAGGTACTGTTTCCTTAAAAGAATAAATCATGATTGAATAAAATTCAAACATTCATTTAATTGATAAAAAGCGATAGTCGGAAAAATTAAATTATAAAAACTGTTGATAAATCATTATTTTTGGTAAGTTTCAACCTTTTTACATAAAAAAGAATGTTTTTTCCAAAGACATAATTTGATCTTTGTTTGAAGATTTTAAGTTGATCAGCTATTCATATAAACTGATTCAGGAATTCAAACATTTTACTGTAGTTACTGAAATAGAAATTGAACAATAATTGATTTCACAAGACGATTTTGAATCGTTTCACTAATAGAAAACTTTTATTTAATTTCAAATTCTACTGTTTCAGGGTAAAATATGCTATTTTTAGCTCATTAAATTTTAAATCCTTCAATTAAAAAAAAAAAGTTCAAATATTTATCAATATTTGACTGTTGGTTCAAAATTAGCAATTTTAATCAAATATTTAATGCTCAACAATTTAAAACTAAATCGATTGAAACAGAAGGCCTCCATTCGTTCAAATCTCAGAGTCTTACATTTACATTTTCAGCGTTACGATTTTAATTGGTTGATTTAAAAAATTGCAATTTTTAATTACATGTTTCAAAATTGGATGCATAAATAACAATTGAACAATTGTTAATTTAAAACATCTTAAAATCAACATAATTTAACTTTTAATTAAAAAAATGTACCGCTTAAAAATAATTATTTGCTGAATATTTAATTTGTATGATTCAGAATTATTCAAAGTGATATAACTTTTTTAACTTACAAATTATAGATTTATTCTTCATTTTAGAGTACCGAATATGATGTTCAATTTATAAGGAATTAAAATTTTTAATTTTGCAGTTCAGGGACCAGTGAAAAGCTTGAAATTTTTCACCTTGATTTAAACGACTACCCTGCTTTTGTTAAAACTCCTTTTCTTTCACGAATACATTCTCATCCTGTTTTTCGAAGCGAATGTGCTTTTTCAAGAATTGCAAAATGAAGTCGATATTTTATTCTTCATCATTATTTTATTTTAGTTACCCTAAAATACTAACAGTTTTTTTCCGAAAATTTAAGGATTTATATTTTTACCTCTCGTAACATATGCGCGCGTATTCTCAAATGAAAAGCATAACTGTGTGAAAAACTGATATCGTATTTTTTGATACTGAAAAAGTTAAAAAAATAAATAACTAGACATTTTTCAAACACGAAAAATGATCTATTCTAGGATGGTATACCCTACTTGATTCTATTTTGTTATGAAAAAAATTATTACTTGTAATTTATAATCACTAATAACAGTAATAATTACTATGGAAAAATCATGTTAGAATAAAATTCCTTAACTGAACAGAAATTGATTTAAGGACGTGTCTATCCCTTCTCAAGAACGGGTATTCATTTCCTTAACAAAGGTAATTCGATTTCGCAAGAATATTATGCTAATTTGTTATGTCTCTTCGCTTTTGATGTAATACCTGACTTTTCAGCAAACGGCAACGGACATTGAAATTCCTTAAAAAACCTTATTTTACATATAGAGGTGCGATTTTATAATCAACTTGTAGAAACAGGAAACTGTATCTTGTATGCAGAATATGAGAATATTATAGAAATTGATGCGGCTCGTCAAGTTATGTTAGAGTTTCGAGCATAAATTAGTAACACAAGTAGGAATTTTCTCCTTGCTTTTGATCATACTTTATTAGTTTCAATTACTGAGACAAATAAGGAACTCAGTTTCATTTCAGAGTTCCGAACACTATGTGTTCAGTCATTAGATAATTGGATGTTTAATGTGATTAGGGATGCCGCTCGTTATGCACGCTGCATTTATTCTAGAGGTCGCGCCAAGTGTGATTTTCTAGAAATGATTACTGCTTGTCAAATTATAAATATGGAAGAACTAACACACTTTCCTGCATCATCTGAGTTATCGTCATCTTCAATGTACCTTCTTCATCATGGAATGCGATATCCTCCGGAAGGAAGACTAAATTATAAGTGCGATTCACTTTCGAGTAAACACTGAAAAAGTCGAATATTTTCGACTATATGAAATTATTTTTTATTCTTAGGTGAGTTATTACAGTATTCACGTTAAAAAATACCGTAAGTAGCATAACGCGCATCAACGACGTTTTGGCTCGTCGATACTCGCTCTTTATTTTGCTTTTTATATTCTAATCCATTACAACTCGCTTCTTAATACTACCTGTTTTGTGAAATTAAAGTGAATAATATTATTTTGGAATTAGGACCTTACTTTCGATATGTTCCTAATGCCTTGTTATTTCACTCATTTGAATATATTTCCGTATATTTCAAATTGTTATTTTGAGATAAATGACACACGAAAGTGAATCGCCCCTCGCTCATTTATTTTCAGTATAAAAATTCCATTTAAACGGAAGTTGGTTTTTGACTGAAGTAAAAACAGTGACTTTTTGAGCCAGCTGTCCAATATTGATGAAATGTTATTAATAAACCTATGTATTAATTACAATAAAATGTTTTTTGTCCTTAATTAGCCTTTCCTTATCTATAAAATGGCCTTTGAATCAAACATAAATGATGTATTCACCACACTGAGAAAAAAAAACATGACTGAGTAGCGTCCGGGCAGTAACGGTTCATGACCGAAAGGAAAAGTTGGAGATGGACATTATTCCGTCCTCGCTGGACAGAAACCAATCGTGTCCAGCACGTATGCACTAATGTTTTGGATATTAATGAAATGCACAAGAGTCAGCGCTGCCTAGCCAGCAGTCACTCCTGTCCAGCACAGAAGCAACTACGCGCCACGGACATGAGCAGGCCAGGTTCAAAAAGTCACCTACTGCAAAATGCAGTTTTATCTCAAATTAATTTATTATAATGATTGTAAATATATTTGGTAATTAAAGTTTGGTTCTAGTAAACTATTACTATTAGTTAGAATGTATTGCCATGCAATTTTTTATTGTTTTATATTAGGAAAAATAGTTTTATCGAAATATCTCCAATACAAGATTTGAATTGGCAAAACGATGGTCATTACTAGATTTAGAGAGCTGAAAACACTTAAAAAATCATAATCAGAAGTTTGCGTCAATATGGTGTTTATTTTCCAGATCATAAAAAGCGAAAGTCCCATATGTCCAAAACATTAGTGCGTACGTTCTGAAAACGAATAGTTCATTTCCCGCGAGGTCGAAGTAATGTCTAGCTCCAACTTTTCCTTTCAGATATGAAGGGTTACTGCCCGGACGCTACACAGTCATGTTTTTTTTTCTCAGTGCAGAATGTTTTTATCTTTTCTCTGATGAGAAGGTGCGACCGTTAATACTACGCAAGAGATGGGTGGTATAAGTTTTTGGCGAGTAGTATTCAAGAAAGGCTCAAGCTGCTGTAAGATAAGACCCCGCTCACCGATCAATGATAACGTTGGTGACGTCACCGGCAGCGGTCTATCTTTTGTAATATACATGCTAATACTGTTGTACACTTCCATTTCACATTGTGTCCATGCAGGAAAATCCTCAGAATTTACCCTTCCTTTTCCCAAAAAATGCGTGACGCAATTTGTGGATGGTGCCTACCAAATTTTTAAAGATTTCAAAGGATTTGAAATAATGCATTTGGTTGCTAATGTTGCAAAAGGTTCTCGGTTACTTTTAAGAATTTATGATGGTTTTTGGGAATTTTGAAGTACTTTAATAGATTTAAAAGAATTTCATAGAAATTACTAATATCTGAAATGGTTCCTTATTATTCCAACAGTTGAAAAAGATTTAAAAATATTTCCATGCAATTACAGGAATTTTCAAAAGATTCCAATCAAATTTCATACGATTTTAAAGATTTAAAGGAATCTTAAAGTATTCAGATGGATATCAAAGGATTTCAAAAATTGTGAGAGTTACAAGCTGTTCTCATGGATTCAAATGAGTTTTATAGGATTTCGTAAGATTTGATTAGATTTTACAGAATATCAATTTTACACAAGCATAGTCTGTTCAGAGCGAGCTAAGTTGATGCAGTATCAGTTTATGGAAAGAGAATTTCAAGACAACTAGATTGCTAAAACAGTGACATGTCATTTACTATGCTAAGATGCCAACAAACGATAAGTTGTTACTAGTAATAAATGGCGCCACAGGAAAGTCAGTTCAATTGGCAAGAAATTTAAAGTTGCAGTCACCTATCTTATTGCACAAGAATACATCTCTGTTGCATCAGGAACCTGACGGCCACATCTAGCACAACCTCCAACACCATCACCACATTCACCACCACATCCGCCACCACCACCTAATATGTAATTCTGTCTAATAGATATTCTAGATTCATTTTTTACTGGCTGAAGGTTATGTATATTCCAAATTCGCCAAGTGAAGATGTAGAGCTCTGCATTACTGACTGTGGATACTGTATAATTTACCTTTACCGAATGATGGCGGTGCGGAAACTCAATTCATTGGTTAATGAAAATGCAATTTTCGGCATTGCCGTGAGCCGGTCAAGGTGGCTCTTAGCCTATCATCAGTCGGTAATATGATTTCCTACTGCGTGTTCTACTGCGTGAGAGCATTACAAATTCTCTGAAAGAAAGTAGAATGACTTGCGGTGTTTGGAATCAAATGTAATTTTTTAAATATTATAGAATCACTTCAGATCCTGTAAAGTGCATTGATATCCTATTTTAAGAAACTTATTAAATCCTCTGAAACTCCTTGCCAACTATTGAAAACTCTGGGAACCTTAAAAACATTGAAATCGGGTGCATATACTTGGAAAAAACTTAATTGAATCGTATTATGTGATATTTTAGGTATCGTACGCAGTACATAAAAGCGCACTTATGATGGCGATGTGCTCAAAAAATATTTTTGAGAGTTTCTGCGATAGTGATTAAAATTCGAAGATAGAAAACCATACTTCTGTTTGCAGTTGATTTCTTTTTTTTCTGAGTAATTTCAGAAACATTAGATCAAATACATGACAGTATAAAATTTGAGGCTGCAGTACTTTCAATATATTTTATAGCATGTGCAATGTACAGGGTACCCCACGAGTATTGCGTGAAATTGCATGTACGTGATCAGCTCGTTGCAAGTGTGCCTGCGACCACGAAAAGCAATTTCTCCTACCAGAGTAACTTCGCCGTGCTTCGAGCAGAAAAAAAATGCTATTATGAATGTCTTTCTCGGTTTGAATCAGATGCGCTTAAGTTTCATCGAACCGTAAAATAAAGTTGCAAAAATATTAACTTTTTTATTTAAACATTTTCGAGATAAAATATTGGCTCACCGAAATTGGGTGCATGGAAAAAACAGAAATGTAGGCTAGGTTCTCGGAAATTTGATGAGCGGGGCACAAATAATTTCAGTAAGCCTGGGTAATTCGTATATTAATGCAAATAATTAGTGAACAGTCCTGAATTATATAGAATTCAATCAAATGTTTCGAATTCTGTGAATTCTTCTGAAAGCATGGAATTCTTTTCAACTATTTCCAAATTCATCAACTTTGGTCGACGGTGAACTGCTGCTAAATGGGGATACACTCGTTTTTTTAATTCTGCAGAATTCTGTAGAACTCTTTGAATTCTTCTAAAATCTTCAGAATTCTTTTTCAAGTATTGGAAATTCCTTGAAGTCTTTTGAATTCCGCAGAATTTTCTCAATTTCTTAGAATTCAACAAATTAAAAAAAAACGAGTGCATCTTAATTCAGCAGTACTTCACCGTCGACTAAAGTTGATGTATTTGGGAATAGTTGAAAAGAGTTCTATGTTTTCGGAAGAATTTAGAAAATTAAAAATAAGTCAAATTATGCTCTAAATTTTTTAAGAAAATTCAGAAGTCTTTGAGAGAATTCAAAAGATTGCAAATAAATTTCAAGAAATCGAGAGAATTTCGCAGAGTTCAAAAGACTTGACGGAATTTACAATAACTCAACTTGAATTTCAAAGATTTTAAAGGAACTAAAAGAAGTGTTAAAAATGTTAAAAGATTGAAAATGAATTCAAAGACATCTACAAAATTCTGTAGATTTCAAAAAACGTGTATATCATAATCGAGTTGTAGTTCGGCTTTCGACCAGGGTTGATAAATTCGGAAATAGTTGAAGAGAATGTCACGTTTTCACAGGACTTCAGAAAATTCAAATTAAATTAAGTTATAACCTGAATTATTCAAGAGAATTCAATTATGTTTAAAAATGAGGGTTAATTACTCGATTTTCGCTGTACACTAGATTGCACGATTGCAAGATCGTATGGGATTGCAAAAGATTGCAAAATATTGCATGAGATTTCAAAATATTGCATGAGATTGCAACAGATTCCATGAATTATAGGAAATTCATCATAGAAAATCATTATATGGAGAATAATTAGAGGATAATTAACATTTGAATAAATTATACGAAAATATTGAAGGAATTGATGTATAAATGGAAGAAACTATTTTTTTATTCGAGAAGTTGTAGGCTCCGGAAGTTACGATCATGGTTCTTTAAAAGCAACCAATCCCGACGCAACTGGAACGTGTTCGTCATCCGCTTCTGCTCCTTCTGTCCTAGAAGGTAAGCAAGAGCGGGAAATTTACGCGAGATAACATCGGGCAACACTGTTCCTTGGAGTCAGGTCTCTAGCCGCGGATGATCTTACGCGGCAGACGGGACAGTTGGAGATGAAGTTTCACCTCTGGATACTTTTTTAGAGCTGCCAATCTTTGTAGAATGTTATGAGAAACAGTGTTGACGGACCAGATGAAGTGATCCC